>WURT03011752.1:0-16340 GCA_009936505.3 Holothuria glaberrima | reverse complement strand
TTTTAGCCGTTATGTCGTATTTTCAGAACGTATTTTCTCAGCAATGCAAAGGGCTATTCCGAAAATTCAAAGTGTGTCTTAAACAGAACGAATAGTAGTTTCTGCTCACTTCGAATGAGACGAAAATGCATTTGCCTCTGAATAAGACTTTTAAACAATCAGTTCTGGAATCATCTTTTTGATCCCTAGATCAACTTAGTTATATATTTACAAAGTGTAGACTTTTAACAAACATGATATAAAAACTGGCTGTCCAGCATCCAAGATGTCAAAGTACATGAACATTAATCTTTACCACAACCCAGTGACCTTTGTGGACATTTTGAATTAGCTCAAAGCCTCACACAAGCAACAAACCTGAAGTATATCCCCATCCTGCAACAAAACATTTTTCGTATAGCGAAATTTCGTCAGATGAACTTGCTGGAGACACTTCTGAAACGTTTTGGTTGTAGTCTTTCACAGAGTCACGAATGGCGATAAGAGCAATGTCATTTTCAAGGGTAGTGTCGTTGTAATATTCATGTGGAGCAACCAGTACTCTTGATTCATGATGACTCGGTGATTTCTGTTTCAGATTAATGTCTCCAAAAACTACTTTGCTAGCATACGGTGGTGGGCAGCTATTGCATAAGATGAAAAAAAAGCTTAGGTCAAGATCGTGTACTGTGTTTGAAGATTGCAGAAGAATTGTACCATTTTGTTGACTAAAACTAAATAAATTTTACATCTCTTATTAAACCAGTACTAGTCTTATAAACATTTTCTTGATTTTCTAGACCAGTGTTTTTACTTAATATAAAAACAGGGTTTGTTGTACTTTAACAGTTGTAGCGACAAAGACAGCGGTTGTTGCAGCAGCACGCGTCTCATTACAACCCCACAAGTGTCGGAGATCTTTATTGGGTATCTTGACCTGCTTTACTACGTACAAAAAACAGTGGTTGATGTACAACAACACCAACCGCTTTTGTACAATACGGGGATTCTTGACACAGTGTGCTTACTTCTGCTCTTATGGAAGACGGATTCTTATTAAAAAAATACCCTGTTTCTCAAATTTATGCGATAAACCCCACTATTATCGACTTTTTCTAAGATAAAACTCTTGATTTTTCACTTCCTCTTCAATTCAAAGCCAAAGTATTCATTTTTTCATAAAGCCCAAAATTTTGGATAAACCATCCTTCGGGCAGCCCATTACCTTGGTCGGTGCTTCGTACCATTTCCGGTCTTCATTCAGGGAGCTTAGAACCCCCATTGGGTAAATCCCTACGCCACCCACCGTTGAACAAGAAAAGCGTAAAAATGTTATGACACAAAACCAGAGATTTACTCTGAAATAAGACGCTAATGATTTCATTAAATGCCATTCAAGTGAAGGATGAGGGAAATATGGTCATTTTTGCGGTCGGTTGACTACTTATAGACACTTGGAAGAATCTTCCTCAAGTTTAAGGGGTGTAATAATCGTATCAAGACGTGCACTTACCATTTTTCATTTTTATAAGTATAATTGAAACTGCTTTACTATTATCACAATAATAAACAAGAGCAACAATATTGCTGCAGCTTAGCTTTTCCTAGGTCATGGAAAAGTGTGCAGTCAATATTTCGGTTGGGTGTGTAACTCGAGTTGTCCATAAGTACTTTAAAAAAACAAAGAGATAAATATATACGTAACGAAACAAGTATTTATTGAACTCCTGAAGCACTGAATGACTAAATGTGGTAGACAAAGGTATTGCTATATACTGCACAGATGTTTGTAAAGACTAAACATCGTACCTTAATATCTCAGCGATACTAGGGACGAAGCTGACTTGAATGACATTGACAGCAGTTGATCGGTAGCGTCACGTTTGCCGATCGCACGTGACTTTACTACCCTGCCTTATTCTTCCTGCCCCTTTTGTAGCTTCTTTGAGGCGTCAACATGATCCTAACCTGCGGGAGGGGTGGTTATAGTCCTAGCAGGCTGAGATTCCCAAGCCCTATATAATCAAAACTGATTTATGAAATGTTTCCTGAAGTGTTTGTGTAATGATGATTGCGGAGAACGAATTTTCCCCCCAAGCTGCCAAAATCATAGTCCTATACCACCGTACTTCTCGGCGTCCGTGTAAAGTAGATCCATTCTGAAACGCGATGTTTACTTATTGCGTAACAAGTCATTTGAGTATTCTTAAATTGTGTGCCAGAGCAAGTAAAATAACAACAACTACGAAGTACAAACCGTTATATGACCTCCTCACAGGCGCAGCCAACAAAGCTTTTTGTTCAGCTCATCACTATGAAAGAACTGTGGGCAGCGGACCCGAATGACGTAAGACGCTATAGGCCAATACACAGACTAGAAGAAAAATGTGTTCAAGTGTCACTGGCTGCAAATACTGTACAGGTTGGGGGAATGTGTGCTCAGTGACAGGATTCACAGTCGGCACTAAAATCCACGACCTTACTTTTGTTTTACAAGGTTAGCCTCATTCATCTACATAGGTATTCCCTTTGGGAAACCAAAACGAAATCTGGAAATGTTGAAAACTTCCAATTCCTAGTTACGTTTTCAAGGCCCTCAGAACCAAGAAAATCGCATACATAGGCACTAGTTTCCTTTCCCACAATTTTCCCGGGGAGGTCCTCGGATTTACCACCTCAGAAGGGCACCTAAGCGAGCAGAGATCTGTTGCAACTCCCTGATGCGAGCAACTCGCTCGGACGTATCATTCTTCCCTCTGATGCGTGATGCACGCGACACAGCTTAAACGTAGGTACGTACTGCTCGTATAGGGAGGGAAAACATGCACGCGTAATAGCGGCAAAGGTTATCTCGCGTGGGCTTGAAATATCATCCCCCATGACTCCCCTTACAAACTTCTGGTGGGGCTTTCGGCAACGAGGAATCAGCTTGAATGGTGCACCCTGCAGCGTCGGCGCCCCCTGTTACTGCACACTAATTCCTGCCTCCGAGACTGACTCACAAACGCCTTCAAGAATGCACGTTTTCCTTTTCAAACCGATAAATGTTTTGAAATGTTAACACAAACCTCAATATTTTCAATCAAAGCGCTATGTTCTTTTAAAAAGGAGGGAGAGAGCTCCACTTCCCCTTACATCTATTTCCTAGACAACATTTACCTTAACTTGAAGTAGTATACCCCGGCATCCCAGTTCACGAGGAGCTCCTTTCCATCATGTGACAATATTTTGTATAATAATTTGCTAAATTTGAGAAGAATTAGTCATTGGTTTTCCTTTAATATCAAATATTTTGTACAAAAATGTAATAAAAAATGACTGTAAAGGAGATAAGAGAAGATTTAGTTTTGTAAGATTAAGGTGATTATATTTACAGATTAACTTGAACCGACTGCTTATTCCCTTTAAATTTCAATCCAAACTCCCCCAACCATTATGTGAAGCAAACTCGACGCCTCTTTTGCAACTGGATAGCCAGAATTGTTAAGACAATGGGCTAAGTTGACTATGTGTGTCTCTGCCCCCACACAAAAATGTGTAGCTTATACCACTGCTTTGCACAAGGCCACGTGACTTATTCGCAAGAACTTGCACAATTTCAACGCCCTTTCTTCTCGAGTAACCAACCAATTCAGCCACTGTATTATTTAACGGCTGAATGAGATCCCCTCCACGGTCCTACTAATGAATGCCCGGTATTGCCAATCGATACAATGAACGCCCGACCTGTGTGAAGGATTGCCCGTGGTTTGTTATTGATCACTCGTGTGAATGAATGCCCCCAATTTAAAAATGCAAAGGAAGAAGAAAAAGCTACAAAATGGTAAGATTATTGCATATTACTTTTTCATGTGATGCAAACTGTCTCACTGTGCCACAGTGTAGGCCTATACTGACTCAGTACCTGGTGGAGTACACTGAGAATAGCATGTTCTAAATGTTTGGGACTCCCGGAGTCCCGGGGTTTCCCCTGTGGCTGAACTTTCCTCCAGACCTACCAAATTACACGCCATCCCCAACAATCACATTACTAGATTAATGTAAGACGGTGGCGAGAAAGTATACACAGACATATAAAGAACACTTCACAACGAATATGTAGATTCAGTCTGTTTCTTCCCATTTACAATCTACTAATAACAGGTATCAAGGATTGGAGAAATAAGTAACATTAGTAATAAATATTAAATATACTAGGAATACAATTAAAAGCAACTGCTTGGAACCAACGCAAAAAACTTAATTAACCACACCTCAACTGAGGACTCTTTCCAGCTTGTACCTTAAACATTCTAAATACCTTTTCAACATGTTACGCATATCAAACATAAATAGTCATTACGCAAATCATTCTTGCATATTTATAAAGCAAATAAAAGTGAATCTTACAATAACACCCCTCTCGTTCTTGTCCATATCTCTCTACGGTCATCATAACGGTGTGGCCTATTGTTAGGCCTCAAAAGAAGTAAAAAAAAAAACCTCTCCTAATCGGTCAATCATTCACAGGTAAGACAATCATTCCCAGGTCGGGCATTCTTTCACAGGTCGCGGGATTCTTTCACAGGTGGAGCAATTAGCACATCACGGGCAATCATTCACACAGCTCGGGCATTCATTGTACCGACGTGCAATATCGGTCATTAATTAGTAGGACCCCGTCCACATCATCGTAGTCGATATACTGCACTTTGCGTAAACGCTCCTACGCCGATGTAAGCGCCAGAGGTCCTGCGCATTTATATGTGTAAAGTACTATTTTAGTACGTGGTTCAGTTTTACACAAAGTACTGCTTTGGGTCTTCAAACGATAACGAAAACAACTGGGAGATATAACATTGATCTATTGGTTCAGCATTATTCAAACTATCTATATTAAACGTTTTAGCACATTTAGTGCACAACTGAAAAGAAGGGACTATTTTACGTTTTCAGACAAAACCCTCTACCGAGGTCAAATAACGTTCATATTTATCAAAAATGGTTGCATCATTAAGATATTTCCCTCACCTATACTTCAGCCACATTTCAGTCAAATTTATGAAAAAATAGCGGAATGGCACGCATTTAAATACGATGTCGAAAAGTGACAGACAGTTGCCATGCGCAAGAGCCATAGCTCAGCGGAGCTAAAAACGTATATTTAAACATGTTTACAGTCGCTTAAAATGTTGAACGTATAACGCCATTTTGCGGCATCTGAGCAGCCTATAACGTTGTCTGAAACATGTTCTCCTTAATTCTGTTCACACGGGACAGCATTTCAGCCTAAAGCGAAAAGCCCCCAGACTTTTCAAAACAAAATCAACTCCCATATTGCAACGGATGTACGAGCCAAACTATAGGCTAATTTAGGTTGATAAAATCAGGAAAAAACTTTTTGATACTGGCTCCGAACAAATAACGGCTAGCTACGCCACTGCCCACTGATGAGGTTTTCGATAGAAATAATTTAATTTCTGAAGGGAGAAAACTTTTCTCAAGTAAGCTCCAACGCATACTTAGGTGTAAACTGCAGGTTGGTGAGGCTTTGGCAAACCGAATGTTCAATAAATAGATAATCCTTCGATAAACCTGATTTATCGAGAGAAAATAGACTGATAATCCAAGATTGTCTTTCGATTATCCAGGATTATCTTCGGATAATCCAAGATTTATGGACCGATAATCCGAGATTATCGACAGATAATCCGAGATTATCGAACGATAATCCAGATTATCGATCGATAATCCAATCGACCGATAATCAAAGATTATCAAACTTTTTGATAATCCATGGTTTATCTGGAATATTCAAGAATATTTTGATAAACCCGGTTTATCATTGAGAATCCAAGGTTATCGGTTGATAATCCAAGATTATCAAAACTTGTTTTGATAAACCTGGTTTATTCGTCGAGAATTCAATATTATCAAAATTTACTTTAATAAACTTGGTTTACCGGTCAACAAACCAAGATTATCAAAATTTAGTAAAATAAACCTGGTTTATCCATCGAGAATCCAAGAAAGTCGGTTCATAATCCAAGTTTGTCAAAACAGTAATTAAACTATTTTGATAAGCCTGGTTTATCGGACGACAATCCAAGATTATCGGTCGATAATCAAAGATTATCAAATCTTCTGACAGTACAGTATACTGAAGCTTTCGTCAGCACTATGAAGCTTACGTAGGTTATTAGACACCAATTTACCAGCGCTTTTCTTCAATTTCAAGATAAAACTGTCCACAATTTTATTCTTATCATCTAGTCTGTCGGTAGTGTTATCACCATCACCAGTCAGAGAGGAGAGAGCTTCTCTGCCCTCGATTAATGCTTTTCTTGATAAAGAATCAGGCCTGCGGCTTCATGGATTGCAACGTTAAGACATATTTATTATTGTGAAATTGCGACAGCCAGTCTCTACTTAAATATGGTCTTGAAAATTGTTGTACTGTACAATAAAACTGCAGTCTAGTATTGCGCTCAAAGGGCCACCAAATATGACGATGATAGTAATCAATACGTTGTTATACCGAAAACATATGTCATTATACTAACTTTACATGTCATTGTACCTAAAATGTATGTCACTGTACCAAAATGATACCCCGTTGTACCTAACTGCCTAAAACAGATGTCATTATACTGAAATTATATGTCGATATACTGAATATATATATATATTTATTCATATATATATATTTATATTTATTTATATATATATATATATATATGTAATTGTACCAAACTTACATGTCATTGTACTTAAAACATACGTCACTGTGCCGAATTGATACGTCGATACTATTAAAAGAAGTGATGATGTATCTCCAAGGACGGTATCTAAGGTAACCATATGCAAGTAGTCAGATGCTGTAGGCGCGCCTATATGAACTGATGCAGTCATGGATATGCACATCCTTTTGTGACGAAGTTGGCTTCTTCTCATAGGCAAAAGATTGTAGGAAACAAGCGGGATGGATGTCTAGGTCTTATTACTGAGCCGGTGTCTGCTTCTGTTTCTAAGTCAAGTTGTAGGCATGGGCCGGTGGTAACGATATTTAAAATGTAGTTACGTGTACTATATTATCGCCACAATCGATCAACATATGACAACAACTGCATTATTATTTGATAATCCCACATTATCAGTTGATAATCTTAAATTTTCGAGCAAAAATGTTGGATCATCGATAAATATTTTGATAATTTTGAATTCTTGACCGATAAGCTTGGATTCTTCACCGATAATCGTGGATTCTCGAGCAGTAATCTTGGATTATCGAAAAATGTTTTGATAATCTTAGATTCTAGACCTATAATCTTGGATTATAGACAAAATTTTTGATAATTTTGGATTCTCGACCAATAAGCCAAGGTTATCGGTTATTTATCTAAGACTGTTGGTCGAGAATCTAAGATTATCGGTCAGGATCCAAGATTATTGGTCGAGAATCTAAGATCATGAATCAAAAAACTTGGATTATCTTGCCAAATATTCAACGAAGTGATATTCCAAGATAATTTTTGCGTGATAAACAAGTTTCTACCAGCCTAATGTTCATTAAATAGAAAATCCAAGATTAACAAAATAATAATGTGTATCGGGCGAAAATCCAAGGTTGTAGGGATAAACCTAGATTTTCATTTGAAAATCTAAAATTATCGGTTGATAAACCTGATTAATCATTGAAAATTCAAGATTATCATAAGGTAAAACCTGGCTTATTGTTAACCTGTCTTATTGTTGATAATCCAAGATTATCTGCTGATAATCTTGGATTGTCGGTCGATAATCTTGGATTTTCTATTTGTTGAACATTCGGCTCGCCACTTGAGGCTCTTCAATGTCCAAATTACGAAGATAATGTTACGTTTCATGTCTCTCACATTGACCACGAACGAGTGCTTGACCCTTAAAGAAAACAAGCAATCATTATGTTACTATTTCCTGTGTGTGAGTCTTTTGTTTAAACTTACATATACGTAATAACAGCAGTGAGTGCAATATTAAAATATTTTCGTCGTAAGACTTCCACACAACTGTTGCTTTGAGGAAGTAATGGAAGTGATGGAAGTAAATTTGTTTTTCGTACATTGGGAAGAAATGCTCGAAATACAAAAAAGAAATAGTTTGTTGCTGAACCCCTAGTATTCGAGGAGGAGTCAGACAAACATGAGTCTGCAGGGGAGGACCTGGCCCCCGTGAAAGTCTTGTCAAGGATTACGTTTCTCTGGTATCTCTGGTCGGAAATAGTTTTAGAATTTTCTTTGGACTCTAAATATCAAATTTCGATAGTTTTATTGGGGCTAGGGTTAGGGGTTAGAAAATTAGGTTAGAAATTAGTGTGTAAGTCAATGGAAAGATCTCCCAATTATACAATTATTTCAATACCCCTTGGAGTAGCCAAGTTTCCCATTGACGCGATGGAGATAGACGTCATACAGTGTCAACAAAAGCCAAATTATTAACCTTCCTAAATGGATTAGCTATCCTGCTTGATTTTTTCATCCCACACATACATACACACATATGTACGTTGGGCCATATGATATCGTCGTCAGAACAGTTTTGCATAATCTGTAACATTTTTTTACAGTATCGGTTAACAAGCGTTTTAACATTATCGGTATTTTTTACATTATCGGCTCAAAGAATTTTCTAAATTATCGGTTTCCCTTACATTATCGGTTGTATTTATTTAATTTTTTTTTACATCATCGGTCGTTTTTACATTATCGGGTAATTTTTATCGTAAATTCGTAAATGCACAATTCTACCCACATTAATATAACATGCTTAAAGAAGACCGGGGCATGTTAAAAAGTTTTCAGTTTTTTGGCTGTAGATGGTATGCATTTCATTTCGAAATTCATATTCAACTCAACATCGACGTGTCCTTCATAAGAATGGGTTATATCATGACCGCATTTCAAAAGATCACAAACAAACACCTTGAGCAAATTTGTGATTGCAAATGATACAATCATCCCCAATCTTGGAACAGATTGAAACAAGATAAGAGCCAAGTTGTAACGCCATTCCTCTGGACTTAAACAAATATTGATAAAACAAAGAAGTAGAATATATCACTTGAATGTCAAAAGGCACGTCAAAACGTATCATCTAATATTTTTGTTTCTAAAAGTGCCGAATTTGTGAGCTTTTTGTGCCTGATACTTATTTTTAGTCCAGCAGCTAACAGTTGTAAAATACGTGAAGATAAGGTTAGCCTAAGCAGTTCGGCAAGCACTTTTCATGGGCTTAATCGAAGATTCAAGGAGGTCACAGAGGGCCGGGGCACATGCCTTCCTATTTTTTGTTGGCCAGAAAGTGCTGAAATGTAAGCTTATGACGATGTGCTATAAAAAAAAAATTAAAAACACTTTTTTTCATATCGATATGAGTGGTAGGTTAAGCCTATAGGCCTTATACTGGTAAGTGTATTTCTGATATGGCAATGTTTAGCCGATATTTATGAGCTTGAAAAATCCAGGCTGTGCCGCCTACCTTTGACCCGACCCTGAGTTAGCGATTAGTGCTTTCCACGTTCACAGATCCAGATTGCCAACACAAAGTGTACCTCTCCTACCTTTTTATAAACCCAGGATCTGCCCCTGCCAAAGGGCCCGTTACTAGCCCGTGGACCCCATGTCGTGAACGAAAATATCATAAGTTGCCACCCCATTCATAAATGTTCCATATAATTCTCGTACTATTGCCTTGTGACTCGGTTCCCATTCTGACCCAATGAATGTAGTTCCACTTCAGGGCCTATGTATTTGGCACTATACTTTCATGTCTGCAGAAGGAAAAATAAACTACTTTTCCTTGCACGGGAGATCTATGTAAACTGTGGAAAATCAAGGCTTCCTTTCAGGTGCGCTGACCCTCTCCAAATTGTTTACACCTACAAGCTAGAAACGGTGTTAAGAGTGGGCAGTATGTTTATGCATATGTGGATTGCAAGGACACAAAAAATGGAATTATTTCGATGCAGTAGGGCTATATGGTTGCAAATAATGAACATTGCAACTTACAGGCAATGAGCGGCTGTAAGTGCCCATCTATTGTCAATTAAGACTGCGCCACAAAAATGCGTTCCGTCGGGATTGTCATGCGTTGTCGACTGAAGTGAGCCAATGAAGGGGAATTGTCCTGGGTCTGCGTTGTTCCCACCGAAGATTGCAGCAGAAATAGGACCGTGGTCATCTGTGATACAAAAACAAAAGGTACACGTAAGCACTATCACTTTAAGAAAGTGTCCATGAAGAGACATAAGAGAAAGACTTTCCAGCTGGTTACCGCCTGAAAATACAACTTTATGGTCTTGTTGTGGTGTTTGGCTTCACCTCGGGTAACACAGTTCGCCTTGCAAGTTGAATGGCATCGGTATTTAAACTTAATAGACATTGGCCTATGAAATGGAGCTACTAATGTATCTTCATATTTTATCATGGATTCGCATTAAATGCGCGAGAAGCGAGTCGCAAATTGTAGCTTCGAGAACATTTTGAGCAGTGCTAGCCCCTTTACCGCCATATAAAGGGACAGTGGGTTCTTTTGTCAGAATCGATGTGTAACGCTGTATTTGTACGTAATTTTTTTTAACGACCAAAATTGGTCATCTTTGATACAAAAAAAAATCGCACAAGATATTTGAACCGGATCGGTAATTAATTTTAAGGTAGAAGTAAACACCATGCCTCAAAGAATGAGACCATGAAGAGATAAGTTAAAGACTTATCCCATTTTCGAACTGCTCGCAGCCTGAATATATTGTGGGTATCACCTGACTTTTAGTAAACATAGCCTTCCTTTTGTCTGTGATCTGTTCAACAATTTAGGAAACTTACCTTGAGAAAGTGTAACAGGTATAACACATATGAAAACTTGCAGTAGTGGAATGAACATTCCCATTTCTCAGCTATTTTTCGCAAAATCTCTGAAAGAAACGCATACCCTGGGTAATCCTCCTTTGCTGGTTACATGTCCATACAACCCATTTAATGTAATAATTTCAAGGAAATAACTGCAAGGAAATAACAATGTCCAAAGTGTACGTAGCAAAACAGAAAGAGTCATAAATGTTTTCGAGTACTGAGAAAACAAATGACAGGGAGTGTTTTTTAATGTTTTACTATTTCAAATTGAAAGTAGGTCTAACACAACTAAGCAATGTTATAGAGTGCATGTGTTTGCATCCAAGTAAAATACATGTATATATTATAATGCAAATACTTCGGCGTTCGCTTCTTCTTAAAAAGGATTTCACAGTGCCCTGACGTGAGTGACATCGTCAGTCGTGGCTTCAAGCGGAGGTGGCACTGTATGTGGATTATCGCTTGCTCCATCACATGCTACCCAGTCATTTCTCGAACATGCAATATGGGGAGGGCATATTATTGCCACCCACTTAAAGAATGTACTGCAGCTCCGAACCCATACTCCACCTTCCTAAATTCTGGGATGCCCCTGTAATAGAGCAGATTGTTTCGGTGTTTGGCTTATTCATTACAAGCAGAAACCAGGCAGAAACGATACTCATAATACAGTAATAAAACCTTGTCATTCTTTCGTTTTGGAGTATAACAGGTCAAAAACGCACAATGTATGGTAACCATGTTTTATGTTTTGTATACTAGTGCCATCGATTGAAAGGACCGTATCAATGAGGATATACATTGTTTAGGTAACTTCAACCTGAAGGCGCCGAATTTCAGGTACAATAATAAGTACTATTGACTTCAGTGACGTCGCCAGACTTTTCGAGGGAGGGGGATTGGGTGAACAATATTCCGTCGGATAGGCACACCGACATGATGAAGTGAGCAACGCCGGACGCGCCCTGGAAAAGTGAAGCACTCTTCCCTGTAGATGTGGGTCCAGGGTACCACCGTAGCTAGGGACTCTGCTGTGGCCCAAAGGGCAACGCCCCGTTGTGTCTTGGGAGAGGTCTCGGAGACTCTTGAGTAATCGCAGGATTGTGATCATTAGAATAAAGCATTTAACTATCTCCTAATTGCACTGGCTGTGCCTCTAAACAGACCAACATAATGCCAATGTAATTCCGTCTTTCGTTACCCTTAGGCTACTTGCAGGTTATTCTGGTATTCAGTATAAAAATTTTCATGCAAGAACGTACGCTTCTAATGAGGGTATCACCACTTTATTATCTTGAACTATTGTTTGACTTCACCTCGGGTAACGTAGTTCCCCTTGAAAGTTGAACGGCATCGGTATTTAAACTTAATGGACATTAGCCTATGAAAAGAAGCTACTATGTATCTTCATATGTTATCGGATGCGCATTAAATAAGCGAGAAGCGTGTCGCAAAATGTAGCTTTAAGAACATTTTGCCCAGTGTTAGCCCCTCGACTGATACTAAGAGTGTGTTTGTACATAATTTTTAATGACCAAGACTGATCAACTGTGATACAAAAAGAAATCGTACAAGATATTCGCATTGGGTGAGTAAATAATTTTAAGTTAGAAGTAAAGAGTGTTGTAGTACTCGAGACCGGGCTCGACTAACGATTATGAGGATTCGGATTTGTGACTCGGACTCGAAAGGCAAGGACTTGGTCTCGTACAGTCCGAACTCGAGATTCGGTTCTAAATTTCCCGAGACCGGGCTCGAGACCGGCAGAATTTGGGAATCACTTTTATGCAATTAATCCGTAGTCCCAGCGCTCCACGCTATATGTCTTTGCAATACACGCTGAACAGTGTAGATTATACTCTTAAAGGCCCTAGAACGTAGATAGGGGTCCCTAGTTATTTTCGCTGTTGGCCCAGGAGTTCAATCGGGAAGATCTCAAGCAACATAACCAGACGCAAATCCACGATTTTGCTTTTAGGCCTCATTTTGAAATGGTTAGCGTTCCACCTGAATATGTTATGTCGTGGGGTCCGTCAAGTCGAAAGGGCCGGTGTCATAGACACATCAAATGGAAAAAGTGCGTAGCCCTGAAGGCGCTGAGTATATTTACAACATAGTGGACATGACATTGAATGTGCACTCAATTAATGATCCATTAGGTTCAATCCAGACATGACAGAGCGGGCAGCAAATAACATCATGTCAGATCAAGTGGCGCAAATCTTTTTTTAAAAATGTGTATGGGGAGAAGGTGGTTTGGCGTATCTTTCTGAGCAAAGCGTCCCTATCTGTTGGCTCGTATAGCATAACAAGAACTTTTGGCCAAGGAAAAGCCTCTTCGATTGCCTTGAGTTACAAGTTACCAGGCTGCAGAAGAAGTTGTACCTCAATACTGTATTCGTTATTCTGAAATATCATTATTTAGAAAAAGACAGTTCAAATAAGAAAAGGCAAATAAGCTAGAGGAAGGAAAATAATATTCGACCAATATATGTTTCAATCAAAGGGCATGTGGCCTGCTAAGATTTCGTAAGTTCATTTCAAAATGGCCTGCCTAGCTCCCCTCACCACCATTGGATTACACACGTCAAACTATGTGTCCGGTTGATTTGACTGCAGTGAGTGTGTGAGCCGGTAGGTAGGTGAATTGGAATGGGGGGTATTCGATTACATGGTACGGTTTGTAGGCAGGGATGAAGCGGAGGGATTGGCGATGGTATGTAGAAGCTGAATTTTAAGGTGAGTTTGAAGCTAAAGAATTTCAATTGCCTCAGCTAGTCCATATACGTCAATCTACTGTAGACTTTAATGTAACCAACATGTAGTCAGGCACCACACTTCTAGCTCACTCCTTACCTTCCAAAACTGATATGTTGTCAGGTTTTCGTCACAATTATTTTGTTGGCAAATATGCAGGGCCGTAGCCTGCGGGGGCAGGGGAAATTGTCCCCTGAGATTTCTAAATCGTTAATGACAATTGAAATACTTGACGAAAAATACTGAAATGCTGAAAATTTCACTGTATAGATTATGATTTCGAGGCACCCAAAACACAAGAAATCGCATATATGGGTTCCACCTTCCCCAAATTTTCACGGGGAGGTCCGCGGATCCTCGCCGTGGACGCGTTGTTAGGCGGGTGTCTCCTCCTGACGTATTCCTCCTACAAGATACACTACTTGAATACACCGGAATGTACGCTAGCTAAAGGCAAAATAGGCTATAATTACCTTTAACATAACTAAGTTCAATGAGCTGGTGAAGGAACTTTTAATTTAGAGGACATCGACAGTCGCTGCAAACTAATTATTTAAAAAAAAACAGATAATCTCACAAAAATTCTCTTATTTCACATCAATTAGCTTTCCTGACATGTTATAGAACATGAATATCGCATATGCAAGGTAAACCAAGGAGTCACTTGCTGCACGTGAATTTCACAACTCATTGAGAAACATATTGAAATATGATTCTCAAAAGCCATTCATGAAATAGTAGTTTACTCGAGTACACTCGTTCAAAAATTAAGGTAGCTGCATTTCCCTGTTAATGAAATGTAACTTTCCTTCTTGAAATCTGAATTGTTTCTAAGAGCGTGAAATCTAAAATAGGCCTAAAGAATTGTTAGATGTAACTTTAAGGCCTAAAATGTGTCATTCAACTTGAACCCGGGCCCTCCATTTATGAAACATTTCGACCGAACACTTTTTACTAGGTCTGGACTGCCGCTACGCACCAACCGATGATTCATGTATGTATTTCATGTATTTCTAGTAACATTGACCCCAGGCGGTTTATGTACGCTAGTAATGTTACTACCATATTTTTGTCGCCTACCACAGATGATGAAATCTTAAAAGGTATCCTTTCCTTAAAGGATGGTAAATCTCCTGGTATAGATGAAATTACGCCTAAGATTCTTAAATCTTATTCTCATGTTATTGTACCAATCTTATGTCACATTTTTACCTCGTACTTACCTCTGGAATATATACCGATGATCTAAAAGTTGCGAAAGTAATTCCAATATTTAAAAAAGGGGATCGCAACCACCTATAGAATTATCGTCCAAATAGTTTGTTATCCTGTATTAATAAATTGCTTGAAACGTCTATTGAGAAACGACTTAGATTGTTTATGGAAAACAACAGTACCCTCTCCGACTACCAATTTGGGTTTAGAAAATATCATGATACAAGCCATGCACTATTAGAAACTGTTAACTGCATACGTACTTATTTAGATAATGGGCAAAACGTGTAAGGTTTATACTTAGATCTCAGGAAAGCTTTCGATACCGTTGACCATAGAATTCTTCATAAGTTATACTGCTACGGTATCCGTGGTAAGGCTTATAATGTCATAGCTAGCTACCTTGACAATAAAGCAAAGTATGTATGTTAACGGTGTTTCATCAAATTGCGCAGGTATAAACATCGATGTTCCTCAGGGTTCTGTTCTCGGACCCTTGTTATTTTTAATCTATGTCAATGACATACACAGTGTAGTCCCGGGTGAATCTTTGAGACTGTTTGCTGATGACACTAATATTTTTTCACGATAATATTTGTTTCAAAAGCTCAAAACGTTTTGGGTCAACTCAAAATGTGGTTGGATTCTATCAAACTTACATTGCATCTAGGGAAAACCAATTTTTCCATTTTTCACTGCATAGAACGAAGTACTCATTTTTGTCCTGATCACTTTACATTGAATAACACTAAAATTTGCAGAACAGCGTGTACTAAATACCTTGGGTTAATAATCGACGATAAACTTTCTTTTAAAACTCACGCTGATGAACTTTGCAATAGTCTCATCAAATACACTGGCATTTTCTATCGCCTTAGAAATTCAATCCCACTTGATGTTGCTATTCAGCTGTACTATTCTCTTGTATATTCTAAGATATCTCACGGAATGGTAACTTATGTTATGGCTAATGCCTCTATCTTGAAAGTCCTTCAGAATAGAATTCTAAAACGACTACTTTTTCACACCTGCGTCATCCTACCAATGATCTGCACAGTAAACTAGGATTTCTCAAGGTTAGTGGCATTCATGTTCTTAAAATGGGTACTTTTATCTATAAATATGTAAATAATACCTTGCCTCGTGTTTTTCGTGACATCGTTAACCACAGAATGTCTTCATACTCTATAAACCGTACAAGGAGTAATGCACTATTTTCTGTTACTAGCACAACTCTAAGCACGGGGAGTAATTCCTTTTGAATAATTACTGTATTAAAGTATGGAGTGATCTTCCTTATAATGTCAAGTCTTCCAAATCGTATGTAACTTTTAAAAGGACACTTAAACCTTTTTTAATTGAAAATTACTCTGCGGCACGGCTGCACGTGCCTGCTTGACAAGCAGCCCGCCCTCAAGCCACGTACCTCTACTGGGTCGGTTGGAGGTCAGCCAAGCTGAGCGGAAAATCCCGTGAATTCCTTATCGGGTCTTCTGTACAAGTCCCGGTAAGGAAGTAAGG
>WURT03011741.1:0-16341 GCA_009936505.3 Holothuria glaberrima | reverse complement strand
ACGCTGTGCCAGACCTGAAAACTTTATTTGAGCAGACAGATCCTTCCCTTATTTTGGGCTTTCTCAAGGAAAGTAAAGTGTATAGAAATTTTTGACATGACTCCCGCATTGCCTGGACCTTTTAGTGGAATTTGATCGCACCTTTTTTAGTTTATTGTACCCCAACATTGCATGTTATTCTTTTCTAGGTGACACTATACAACACAATCGTGTTGGTGTGTCGTTAAATCCCATCTAATCAGGGAGCTGTTACGGAGCCGTAACAGCTCCCTGATCTAACTAACTTTACTGCTTAATTCCTCAACTGGCATTCGGTCCAATAATATTAAGTTCTTACAAGAGAAGCAAACTCCTTCCAAGAAAAGCCTTCTAGCTAGAAAAGCTATTCATAATCAGCATTAAGATTGTCTGAGATGCTGCATCAACGATGGTCCAGTCAAAGAAAGATAAAGCTGCAGTTTACTCCACCGAGATAGCAATCAGCAAGTCATACCCGCTTGAGCATTTGAGCGCACATTGCTCTGGTTGAGCTAAGATTTATTTTGTGTATGTTAATGCATGAGAAAATATGTGGTCAGCTCTTTTACAAGTTTTGGCTTAGAGAAGATTCACGTCATGTTGATATGGGAAGGAAAAAGCCGATCTCTGTATTCTGGTGAGATGATGTTTTTTCAGTTCCGACCTGTAGTTCTCAAGATATCAGCAAATGGAGCTGGCTACATTTGTGACCTAAAGTAAGTAGTGGTTATGTTATTCTCCTCATATCAATGAGCAATGCTTTGTTTACTTCCTCTTTTAATCATGTTGTTTTTATCTTTAAATTACTAGGAACATGGAAATTTCTATTAGCGATTTTAAAAGTAATGATATTGTCATGCCTCTTTATTGCATTCATCATATTCTGATGAAATTAGATTGTGGAGGAGAAAATTTTCTCGTAAAGTTTAGAGAAAAACAAACAGAGAGATGATTAATTAATGTGAGGTTATGATGTGATATGTGCTTGCTTCAAGGTCACTTTGGGTTGAGTATGTTACACTTTCAATATCTGATTTCAATACAAATTTAACCAGATGCCTAGACTCAGCGGTGGAGCTTCCATAAAGTCAGGGGGTCATTCACCCCCCTGACGGACTTTAATCGCCTGTCGGCGCCCTTTTGGATTTTTTATCGTATTGAGGCACCTCTATACCTACTTCAACTGTTCAAAGCGCCTATACAGGCCATTCTCGCACCCCCCCCCCGGACCGAATTCCCTAGCTCCGCCACCGTCTAGACTGGGTACCCCTCTAACACATCAAAACTTTGCTTCAAAGCCTATCCTCTTCTTATAAATGGTTAGCAAGATAACAGAAACAGTAACGAAGTTTTATTGTTTAATTATCGTACTTAAATATTACCAGGGGAGGACTTCTGACAAGTCTGTTATGTCATAGCAGAGCACATGAGTGAAGTTTCAATATATTTCTTTATTTTCTGTCGATTAATATTGATTTTTTTTAGAAATGAATACATAGATTGGCTAATTATTTTCTAAAATTGGGAACTGAAGCAAAATTTACTTTGAGAAAAACTTCACAATGTTGACCACATCAAAGAGAACACCTTATGATAAGGATTACAAACGAGGCAGCCCAAAGATTTGGTGATACCTTATAGAAGTGGATTCACTTTATCCATTACGGTTTCAATCTGGCAAATTTCCTTTAGAAATAACACTTGTAAACTTAGGTGGAACCTTTCTCAGACCCACAGGTAATTATACCAGGCGGGTAGCCAGAATTGTGTCATGGGGAGGGTTTTTGTTGAAGAGTGACATGGGGGATATAAGGAGAGAGGTACCCCCTCCCCTTTGGGGAAAACGGCTTTTTTAGGTCTTTAGATGCAAAATGGTGCAATGTTTGTGCCTCAAAGTGAAGTGAAGTTTATCGTGTAAGCATATTTTCCACAAGACTCAGATGATTTTTGCCATTATTTTTTCAAGCTTGGGTCATGGGGGGTAACCAGCCGAACCCTCCCCTTGGTTACGCGCCTGGGTTATACTAACCCTTTTGTGATCCAGGAATGAAAGCTTTAATTATTCAAGTTTTTTCTTAGATATTATATGGACACTTTGACGTCTTGTCATTGTCAAAGACCTTTGACCTCCAAAGAACCAGAACGGTTTTTAAACAATGTAATTTTGACACCTACTTACCAAGTATGAGAGTCATCAAAGATTACCTTTATGATAGTTTCAACTTTGTTGATGCTAAATGACAATTAAACTTCATCACAAATTGCTTTCTTCTTGAACCAGTGAGGACAGCAACTCTCTGCTTGAACTCAATGTGGAGCATCCACATGCTAAGTATGAGATCCATCAGCCTATTATCCTTCTTGAGATATCATGTTTACGAGTTTTTTAAATTTTGACATCTAGTGACCTGATATGACCTTTCACCTTCACCGTAAAAAATAGGCGGGCCTACTTGAAATCAGCATCATGTATGGGTCATCAACATGCTATACGTGTATGATCCCTTACTTTTGATTTGTTAACGAAGCTTTCACAGTTTCACCTATTTTACCCCAAATGACCTTTGACCGCCACCAAAATAATTTGTTGAATTCAGTGTGGTACATCTACATGCTACGACTGAGGTAGCTTAATGTTACCAACTTTGACACATCTTATTTACCACGTTTTCACAATTTTACCTCTGGTGACCTCATATCACCTTTGAGCCGCCACCAAAACCGAAAATAAGTTATTGAACGCAATAACTTGCATTTTCATTCATCGACTAGATCCATCATTTTATCTTTATGAGATATTGTGTTTACGAGGTTTTAACAATGCGACCTCTGGTGACCCCATGAACCTTTGACCTCGGCTAAAAACAATAGGGTTATTTTAATTAACATGGAACATCAATCCACAAACTAAGTATGAGATCCATCTAGGAGTATCTTTGCTTATGGGCAGTTTCTAAAGGTTACCTTATTTTACTTACGATGACCTCAGATAACCTTTTACCTCAATGAAAAAAAACAGTAGTGTTTATTTACGGACTAAAATGCGTTCACGTACCAATTACGAAGAGAATTCATGTTTCTTTCCTTAAATGTCCTCAGATCTTCAGAAAAACAAGAAGCTTCTTTTATGGGTTTTCCCCTCACTTTTCCCCCACAACCCTACAGAAAACAGAAGTATATGTTTGATTACGCAGCTTGCAATAGGGTAATTTAAGGAAAGATGGACCCTTCAGGTCAACTTGGACCCCTACAAGGTTTTTCTGTTCTTTCGTGAAATGGTATAGCCCCTCTACCTTGATATACCGTTTATATTTCGCGGAACTACCTACTACATCCGATTAGTAGTGCACACACGGAGGTATAAACAGTTTGGATGAATATGACTGAAATATTTTGGGACTTATGCTTGTGGTAAGTTCATATTCATTTTGCTGTTCTAATATTAATGTTACCACATATTTATTGTTTTTTGGGTGGTTCCATTTTACCTGAATTACTAAGGTAATATGGACCCCGGGGACATTTTTGTTGTGGCGTCATTTATTTTATAAAGAAGGTACATCTACCCTCTTTTATTATCTTCATTAAAATGGTGAGATGCTGTACTTTTGTGTGTGTTAAAATGATTGAGTTCAAACCTTAATAGAGTCTTGAAAAGGAACATTTCCTCTTAAGAAATCCATATTTCCTTAATTTACCCCTATATCCAGGGCCGGACTAAGCGTGTGGGGGCGGGGCACGTGCCCCTGTTGCCCCGCCCTTAATCCGTTAGTGCTCATATCTGATTCAACGGAATCAAACTCGAAATGGTTGAAACAGCCATTTAATCGATTAAAACGTTGGAGAAATACATCAGGTTACATTAAATATGATATAGCAATCAATTTTTTCCGGGGACCCCCGGAAGTGAGCCCCGGATCCTTTTCTTCTAGGGTTTCGTAATTCGCGTTTGACATAGTTCTGGTTGAGGTTATGCCCCTCACCTTTGAGAAGCTATAGACTCAAGGGCGAGGCCGTGACAGTTCCTCACGAAATCGACCTCTTCCCATGGCTGTGCTTCAAAACCTCCAACACTGATGCAGACATTTATTATCACACTGACATTGGTCGAATTTATGCTAAAAGTGGACTGAATTTAGCATGTAGTAACTCGAATATATTTCCACACTTAATTAATTTTTACATAGATATAAAAACTTTCTCCCACGAAATCGTAAACCAGGATATTGTTATTATGACTACATCGGCCTGTCCCCTCACGCAGCAGTGCTGTCGGAGGGTATCTACGATTGTGGGCTGAACCACTCATCTTAAGACAGTGGTGAAGCCAGGATTTTTCTCACGGAGGGCGTGGGGGAACGCGGTATGATGTGTAATCGCCGGCTTGGGGGAGGGGTCTAGGGAAGCAGTGCCCCCTCCACTTTGAACTTTTTTTGTAAAATTAGGTGTCCTTACATGCAATCTGGTACATATGCTACCTTTGAAGTAAAATTTTCTGTTACAAAAAAATTGGAAGATTTATGACAAGAACTCCTTCAAATTGAAAATTAGGGGCTGCGTCCCGCAGCCACTGGTTCCGACGGACCTGCACAGTAGGGGGAGGTTTGGGAGAGTTGAGCATTTTTTTACTTTTGATGACACTGTCCACTAAGTAAACAAGTTGTCGGATAAAAAGATCAAATTGGCTCAACTCTCCCTGGGTATGGTGAGAGTTGAGCCACGCTGCTGGGAGAGTTGAGCCATTTTGCAGTAACGTTTTTCTCATAATAAATCTCACATTATGGTAAGGTTTGATTGTGGAAGAAACTCCTGGTTCGGTAATCGGAGCAGAGACGGACACTGTCCTTGCCCTACCCTGTGTTATGATATCAGTCGAAAACATCCTAGCAAACACCCCTACCAAAGACCTTGCTTTCGTTCAGTCTTCGGCAAAAACTGACATAGTTGTGAAAAGAAGAGTGAGACCTTCGTTGTATTTGGAGCTATTCAATGTAATATAGAACACGAAAACAACAAATGTGAGAATGGGAGGTTTTCCCATAAGTGGACGGGTAACCAAACATGTTTCCTATCTTTTACAAGTATTGAAAAAATGCTGAAAAAGTATTCAAAATATAAAGGTGTTATTTGTCACTAACTCCTCCCCTTCCATTCAAGATATTAAAGGGATACCCCACGTAATGTGTTAACCAAGTGTAGCATTAAAACCACGTTTTAACATGAAAGAAATTTAAAGGGCGCTTTCCCCATAAGCAGAATTTGCCTACCTTCTCAAACATTTGAAAAAAAAATTTTTTTTAAAGAACGTTCAAAATAAAACAAGGTGGTTTGTTATCTTTACAGACACCCCCTTGCCACACACAAACACACACACTTTGCTACCAAGAATTTAAGACACTGTCTCATGCACAAGAATCGAAATCGCATGTAAACTACTTTATAACTTGATAAATTTGATAATTGACAGTTTTTGCATGGATAAAAACTATCACAAAAGGTTCACATTCTTTACAAACACTAACAAAACTGTATAGTTCCATACGTAAAGAACAAAGAAACACATGAAACACCCCCCCCCCCTCCACGTACTAGTCCGAATGCATGGTCAAGTGGTTAGAGCATCCGACTTGCAGCCGGAAGGTCGAGGGTTGGAATCCTGGCCGGGTCATACCAAAGACTTTAAAAATGGAACCTACTGCCATTGTGCTTGGTGCTCAGCAAAAGCAATGGAGTAGGGAAAACAAGCCAGTGAGCCACACCTGGAAAAAGGCCGTGGCCGGCCCGACTTAAACCAATTGGTTAGAAACTGAGCCGTAAAACCTCATTTAACTAACTAACCCCCTCCATGTAATAAATACTTCTATTAAAATATTCTTTGTAGTATAAAACAACATTATATGAGACAAAACATAATGATACGCAAATGTTTTGTCAAAAGTTTTCTACTTCAAATTTATATTTGAAATGCATTAGGGTAAATAGAAAACACTTCGCTGACACATTGTAGGATGAATCTATTTCCTCGTGGACTTGTAGAGGAACTTGCTGTTTTTTAGGCAAATGTTAAAAATCTTAAAATAAGTGACTTTTAAAAGTTTTAGTAAGTCCCATTTGCAAAGATTTTATGGGAATTCCATATGACAAGGGGACGTGCTCCTAACATGAACTGGGCTTGGCAGCTTTTTGATGATGTCATCGCCAGGAAACGATGCATCATCCTTCGGATTTAGCTCAAAGGTATCATGATCTTAATCAGAGGGGCTGTGACATTGGGTCAATCCGCCTACACGACGAAGTAAAATAGCCTCAACTTCATCTACATCATTGACAAAAAATCGTTTGAGGGTCATACGGTTAACACCAAAGTCACAGGCCACAGAGCGTATGCTGCTACCATCTGTAACAGCCTTTGTTGCCCTTTCAAGGACATCCCTCAGAGTTCTCCCTGGATCAGCTTTTTAATAGGTGGCATACGGTAGTGTCTGAAAGAATTAAGCATAAACAGAAAATGGATAGTTCATAAAGAAATGTTATTGGGAGAATTGAGCCACTTGAAGGGAGAGTTGAGCCATGGCTCAAGTCTCCCCAACACACTGGCTCAACGATCCTCAGTGCCATAATTTTTAACAAAGCACATGACCTGGCAAACTGGTTGCATCAGTCATGTTGAAAGTTTTTAACATGAAATGGCAATGCCGTAGCTACATAATGCTACTAATATTTTAGATTTACCCTTTACCATACTTGATTTCTGGTTTTCACTTTTGATGACCAAAAACATTTTTCTTGAACAACTATAACACATGCTGCAAAATAGTCTCAAGTATCTCCTAAATTTGAATAAGGGTAAAGACGGAATGATGTGCTGTGTGCAGTGCCAACAAATGGCAGCAACTATGTATTATCACCCCCCATCAAGTCATGAGGAGGCCTGGCTCAACTCTCCAGTACCTTTCCTACAGGTAGCGGACCACTAATTCAATGTTCTTACACCGAAAATATTGACTGACAAATTAAGCGCCTTAAAAATGTTTTATGGGGGCTTGTTTCTGACTGTGGTACTTATAAAATGTGATCAATTTTGCGTATTGTTTTTAAAGGCAATGAGATGAAGTACAGACTGTGCGAAATTCAAAGCAATTCGACCAATTTTAGTGCCATTTTTTTTATTGTATTACTCCGCCCTGTGAAGTGGCGTCGTTGAGTAGTGATCATGGCGGGAAACACGAACCTATCGTTCAAGCCTCTCTAGCTCATAATTTCGATGGTCATGGTATGGAAATTTGAAAGTGCCATAAGAGCCCACATTGTGAGCTTTAATCTGAGGGGTGGCGTGTTCAGGTTGAAAACTTCTACAAGGATCTAGGGGGCGGGGAAATAGCCTGATTTAGTGTGTAAGTCAATGGGGAAATAATTAGTGGTGCGCTACCTGTACACACCAAAAGAACAACAGGTCAGCTATCTTGTGCTCCCAACGTTCCTGGTGCAATGGGGATGGAGGGAACAATACCTCAAAAATGTAATAAATTATAGGTAAATTATTTAAAACACCAAACCTTCAGTAGGTTTCGTGTCACAGTTTAGAGACTTATTATATAGTCTTAATCTGTTAATTGTCGTTGTTGGGCCAACGCTTTTCCTTCCTCGTTTCAGGACTATGCTGCCTAGATTTATTTTTGCACTTTTTTAAAAATAAAAACAGTTTACAACTAATTTGTTTCGGTATAGGAACACGAAACAGCGTTTCGAAGAGCTGAAAGCCCTCTGAATTTGAGGGAACCCAATTTTTAAGACAGATTACTGAAAAAAACTCGGGTAATCCGTTCCCATAAAAGATTCGATTCAGTGTTCAGGTTTCTCTCCTGCACAACGGCTCAGCTCCGGAAGAAATAAAAATTCGTACGCTTAAGGCTAATCGTGTTATGGGGGTGAACCTCCTAATAAAAACTATCTCATCAGTTTCATAACACACAACAAGAAGTCACTGATTGATTTTATGACGATGTTGTTTTGCACAGTCTGTCTAACGAATAATTTTTGTGCGAAAATCTCCTCGTGGTACTTGTGTTCAAAATAAAACCCAAAATAACTTTTAGAGCTTTCAGAAATAAATAACCTTTTCAAAGTTGTGCAAAGTGTTAATATTTAATACATTCATGATGTTTTATCTTGGCTTTATGTCATTTCTCTTTTTACGAAAACTTTGAAAATCCGGGTAAAGGTGCAAACAACACGTCTCCTACTGTCCTAGTTACAAACTTCAACGAAAGAAAATTAAATATTCATGGCTTCCAGAACTGTAATAGATACTTACCATGAAATGGACCCCAGTTAAAGAAACAAATAAATCGGTATTTGGTGGGCGTAAGAAAGCGTAATTGCGCTGGTATATTGTTATCAAATGTTGGAGGGATGAATCTTGATTATCATAGCCTTAAACGTTTTGGTCGTGTAAAAGGTGATATATATATATGTTTATGAAGCAATAAAAGTGTAAGTGTATTTGGCTATATTTGCAGACTAAATGGCAATATATGGCTAGTACCGAACAACAAATAACGTAAAACATTCCACCAATGGCGTCTACGAAATTTCTTTTCGGGGGCAGGGTGGGGGTGAGAAATATCTTATTAAGACGTCTTGTACAAGATTGTACCATTAAAACGGTGGTAGAGCGCCCCCGCCATTTACATGACTTAATATTTGTGAGATGGAAGGAATGATGTCGTCAAAGTTTAAATTATATTCCTAATTACACTATACTTCAGACTTGGAGTACGAGTACAATGTCATGAGTACGAGTACAAGGGCAGTGTCTGTGTTGTGAGTACGAGTACGAGTACATGTCCTTTTCATGAGTACGAGTACAAAGTTTTGCAGTAGTCCCTATGCAGAGCTTTCAAAATCTGTGAGTACGAGTACGAGTGCAATGTAATTCTAATGAGTACGAGTACAGGCAATTTTGCAAACCCATGAGTACGAGTACGTACTCCCTATAAGTAGTCTGCTATACTTACCTCTTAGTATCATGGGTTAATTTTCATGAATTGAGATGACGATTTTCTATGTGGGATGGGGGGCTTCCCTTTTCCCTGGGCACTCATGGCTAGCTGCCTAGGAATTTTGGGCCTACATGGGGGTCACTGGGGAAACGTGAGGAAGATTTATAGTGACACAGCTGTCTTATACCCTCTGAACACTAGTAGAACTAAAAAGGCAAATCTCGCTGGTCCTCATCCATTGTCTACTTGACGGTGTCTTTGATGAGGCCATAGACGCCTAATACTTTCGGGGGCAGCAGCTTTTGTCCGAGAAAAGCAGTTATTACCTGAGAAACGGTCTGGATTTGCCCAAAAGTCTTCCCGAGAGATGTGTTTCGCCCGAACTCTGGGTGACAGACCCGTAGTCAACACGGGAGCATGGGGGCGATGCCCCCTTGAAATTTTTTCGCAACCCTGGAAAGTTTTCAAGTTGCCATTGACTTAATACATTTTTACACATTTGGCCCCCCTGAAAAATTTGTTGTCCACTGGAAACCATTTCTCCCCTTTCTGTGCCTTGTCTGGCCATGGGGCTGCTGTGTGTAGGTGCGGCCGAACCTCTTGCCCGGGTCATACCCACAGGGACGAGTCCTAGGTGTGTCTTCTGGTCTGGAGTTACACAACACATAAGCAAAACTAGACTTAGACACGATCACATGGATTTTCAAAAAGTCATAATTTTTCGCTTTGTGACATTTTTTATCGTCATGCATTTTTTTATCAATGGAAGTGGGACACATCTAGATTAACAACAAAATGAAATTCTCGAAATGTTTCTTACCTTCCAAACAATAATGACAGTATTAGATTAGATTTGTCCCATACATGGGCGGCGATCCAGTGGCCTCAAATATAAGTCGTCCGTGAGAACCCTAAGTCTCTAAGATACAGTCATAAGGGGCAGATTGCACTATCGTTGTCGCATCGTCAGACGAAGTTTGGAAAGAATCTGCTTGTAGATAGATGGTCCTGAACCAGAGACAGACCCGGACTAAGGTCAGTCACTCAGGTGCAGACAGATGGACACTGCCCCATTTTGCTACGTCATCTAAGTGCTGTCACCAACTGTGAGTTCTCCAATCCACAAACTGGTAAAATATTTTTGAGGTGATGAGTAAGAGGGTTTAATCTAGTGTTGGAACGATTATCGGTATTCACCATCGTTATCAGCCGATATTCCCCATGTTTATTCTGTATCGGTATCGGTAAAATATGTCAACTAACCTATATTTATCATCCCATATGTCATGGAAATGGTACACTCTTTGAGTATTTTTGAACACAGGGTCCAATATTTTACCTCATCAAGATGAAACGACACTTCAGTGTGGTATCCCGCAGCCTATTGTTAGTTGCCAATTGCTTATGTCCCGAATATCGGTATCGGCCGATATTTAGAACTAAAATATCGGTATCGGTAATATCGGCTACCTGCAATATCGGTACAACACTAGTTCAAACTAAAAAAAGGTCGCTTCTCAGAGTCAGCATGAGAGGAAAAACCTTATTATTATTGTGTCGAGAATGACCGAACAGTTCCCATCGGCACGATCCCCCACCCCACCCCGAGAACTACTACCCGGACAATTCCCCCATGGCAATTCACCGTCAGAAAACTTGCCCCACGGGTGGGAATTGTCTGGGGAGGTGAGATTATCCTGATGGGAATTGTCCTGTTTGACTATTGTCCGGAGTAAGGGTGGGGTGAGGGTTCCTGTGGAAATCTTCCAGGTTGGAATTATCCGAGAACCAGTCTCACGCATTCTAATATTGATCATAATCTAGCGAAAGAATTTTTGTGCACATATCGATACAACATATCAATTCATAGTTTCTATTTACCAAATATTTTCTCTAATGTGATATATACCTGTAATGACCTTCATTTCCTCTGGTACTTTCAAAATTTTGTAGTCTAAAAGAATGACAAATGTGACCTTTTCTCGTTGAGGGCATTTCACTCTTTTTCAAGTGACATTTTCTATCCTTTCGAGTCAACTGTCACTCACGACATCACTGACAGAGGTAAATTTCTTAATCTTATATCTCAGTGATGACTGATACCCCTCCCCCCTCTAAGGATGACATACAACTCTATGTTAGTGACGTGGGCCAATACTTCACGGAATGTCATATTCTGCGATGGCGCTGGGTGCAAACCTAGAAGTGCTGGCTGCGTTTTGCGGGCTGGCACGGAAATTTTTTCCAGGAGAGAGAGGAACAATTTTTGTCAAGGAAAATTTAGGAGATCGCCCCATTTGTTATGAGATAACAATTCTCGCGTCCCTCCCGCAAAACGCAGCAGATTTCGGTTTTGATGTGAACACACATTAACGCGACCTTCGTCTCACATTCTTCTAGTACAGGAAGAGATTTAGCTACCATAGACCCAGGAGAAACATACCGCGTCCTTTATATAGGGGTTCCAACTCCGGAAATCCTATTGAGATGGTGGTGCAGTGTTTCCAAAAACTTTTCTCTGGTGATGCATATTTTGATTACCTACAATAGCCGCGACCTCCCCAGATTGTAGGAAACGGAACCTCCCAAGCCTTATACGGGCTGCCCACTTAGCGACCAAAGGCTTGCGAGCTCTTGCGATTCCTTGCGAGCTCCTGCGACCTCGAGACGATCGCTAAGTAAAATATAGGGAGAAAATTAGCGACCTTCCTGAGGTCACAGGAGCTCGCAAGGAATCGCAAGAGCTCGCAAGCCGTTGGTCGGTAAGTGAGCAGCCGGCTTTAAAGTTGCTTCCAACAAATGTTATATTTAGAAATCTCATATTTTGAAAGATTTGCCCTTCTAAAAAGGAATGCTTACTTCGATTCTGTCTGTTGCCAATGATGACAAGAAAGGTCTGAGTAAAATTTAGTTCTGATGTGTAACCGACAATCTGAATCATCGCCTTAATCGTTAGATTATTTGCGTTTGTACTTTCCAGAATATTTGCAGATGAAGTTACTGTATTTGCAAACTCAAGGTAGCACACCCCCAACAAATTCTTCCTTGACTTACACACTAATGCCCAGAAGTAAAGTAGCCTTCAAGACCTTTCAAAATTTTCACCAGGTACAAGCTGCCCTTCACGAGATAGCTGACAAGTTGGCCATTCATGGCACCTTCAATTTACCATAACAAGACCATGAAGTTTTTTTAGCTAGAAGAGCTCAAAGTAAAGTTTTTCTTCACACGGGCCTTATTACTCACTCAAAGCTTAACAAAAACCCTCTGGCTTCTTGGCTCACAATTTCTCCAAAATTGCCCAAATCGACCTTTTTTCGTACCACTGATACTTTATCTAATATACATTCGTGTCAAGACCCAATCTTATTTTATAAAAAAAATTACCCAAATGTCTCCTATAGGGTTTATTTGTGAAGGAGAACAAATGAGCGCATAATATATGCTTTTAATGGAGGTGTGCACCTCAAGTGAACTTCTGGAAAGCATGAGTGATTTCATCTCCTCACAGCATTAGCAAAGGTCTCTTTACTTGCTTTTTAAAGGCTCTCTTTTCTCACTCCAGACAGTAGCAATTGTCCCTACTAATTTAACTAGTTTTAGCCCCCTTATCCGAATTTCCTGTCTACTAGCCTTCTCCTCTAAAACAGATCGAGTCAGATTAGTGTGTACTGAGTGTAAATTGCATTTATGAGGGAAACGTTGCGTTTAAAATGCCACCAACATGGCAAACAAAGAAAATACCTTAATCACTATTAAACCGTTCAGTCTTACGAAGAAACACTTTCAAAAGCTTTATCTCCTCAAACTTTTATGCATTACAAGAGTAACCGGATGTTGAATCATTTGATTTTTGAAAGTTTGGGTGACAAATTACGTTTGTCGGTGCAACAAATAACTGAGTATCTTCCTGTGAGAGACTTATTTCTTGAAAACAAAGCTACCGTACTGCCTTATTTTAAATTGTCTACCATTCTCTATCTATTAATATTGGTTTAACAAATATGAAAATTTTCTGTAAAACAAACGCAAACTTTCCCGTTAATTGGGAACATGACTGGCTGCACAAGTCATTGTTGACCAACCAGAGTGAAAGTGTAGTATTGTTTGAATGAATGTCAATCAAAGTGCAGTTATCAACCGTCTGTATTTAGAACTCTTCGCGCTATTCCTAAATATGTTTCAGTTGGGCAGAGAGTTGCTAGCAGCTCCACGGTGATGCAGTTTTGGAAGGGGCTAGAAATAACTTAGTTTGGAGAACTGGAAGTGTTTGGTATGAGGAAATTTGCCCTATACGGTATTCTGCCAAATTCCCATGCCTTTGCGTATTTTGCTAATACAAAAGCATGAACTTTAGAGAGGAGAAAATTGGTGACAACTTTTTAAAGAATGACATACTATTGTTGTTTAATACGCGTCCATGATGTCACGTGCGTTTGCTTCGAGTTCGATTTTAGTATAAAATGTGATAAGTAATTTATCTACCAATAACTCCAGAACAACACACAGGAAAAAAATTTACAACTTACTGGATTATCTGATCAATGGTCCTCCTTAATCTTTTAAAGCTAAATCTACCTTGAACTCCATTTTTGAAACCTACTTACGGTTTAAAAATACAACAAATATATGCAACAAATTGGTTGAAAAAAGAAAGTCATGATGTTATTCTCATCACTTAAGGAGATTTTGTGTTCAGTTATAAAATATTGAAGTTTATTTGAGTTTCCATCGGCCAAGGCACTTACAGCTAAGTTAGTTTCATTGTGTAAACCCTGTTTAAAATATCTTGCTTTTTACTTTGCTTTATTTTACACTACATGGACACTTTCGCCGGGTCTAGCCTTACCAAAATAAATCATGGTGCCTATCGAGTGCCAGTAACAGAGTAACCACATATTGCACCTGCGTGAAATGAACAGCAAACTTTTCAATAATCTCAGAATTAAATCAGCCAATAACTTTCCAAATTGTATTTCCGCCGACCTCACAATCCTTCAAGTGTGCGTGGTTAATCGCCATGCTCACTGCTCCTACCACGCGGAGCGGACGAATCTTTTTCGTTCAGCTCGTCGCTAAGAAAAGAAATCAACTGAGGTGGCAGCCACAGAGGCGCTACGCAGGCTAGACTGCTCCCGGCAACAAAGACAAATTGCCGAGGCCTCAAGGTGGGTGAATTGAAACATGTGCTGCATTCGTGGCACAATGACTTAGCAGCATGGTTGGAACTTGCCTACCAGCCTACGTAGCAGGCTGAACGGTATATTCCTTGTTTAGTCATATCAGTCATATGTTTGGGAAAGCTTTGAGAGGGGCTGAGCAAGCATATAGACCGCTCCGCGGGGTAGCATGGAATTAGGTATTCCCTAATACAGCACCATGGTTGGGACAGGGAATGGCTAGCCCTGGTAGGGAGTAGTAAATTATCCCAATACACGGTTCTTGGGTACCATTGAGCGAACGGTGGGGGCATACAAGGAATCACCAGGGTGGGAAGGATATATCCCTCACATGTTTGATTTTCAAATTTTAATCGAGAAACTTTTTCTTCAAGACATTTATGTATACCCCCATCCCCACTTTTGTCCCTCTTTTTCAAAAAAAAATTTCAGCCACCGAGCGGGCCATAAGGTACCAGGCCTATAACAGTATTAGATCTGCTTTAAGAGTTTGGGCCGCCTTAAACTGCATTTATTTCATTGACCTTGTGGGGCCGCTTCGGAGATTAGCCCCAGCACTTCAAAATTGGCTCCGCGGTCTCTGTGTTTAGATCAGATCTATTGAACTTATGTTCAAATTTGTTGCACAACTTTTACATTGACCAATTCTCGGAAACCCGGTAGCCTGTGCCTATGAAGTTAGACTAGGTCATGTAGAAGTCAGCTAGGTAAATGTCTGACAACATATTACAAGGGTCCAAATGAGTCGGAACAGACCAAAATTAGGGCGTAAGTCAACAGGGCCTTTTTTAAGAATTTTTTAGTAGGAGGGCCATGTTACGAAAAGGACCATTTTTCGTGCTGCACGCGAAACCAGCCGTGAAGCACGAGGTTAGCGGGTAGAGTCCAGGGGGAGAAGCCCCCGGACGCTCTGAGGTTAAAGCATATTTCTGAGTGAAAAATACAGTCTCAGGGTAGGTGTATTTGGTCCATCATAGTGTAGCCATCAAATGTAAAATAAGGCTATTCCTCTGCTAAGGCCACCATAATATTAAGTGGTTAGAGTTCAGGGCCTGCTTTAGGGCCCCTAGTGGGGGAACTCAGACATTTTAGCATATTTCTGGGTAAAAAATTGAAGTCTCAGTAAAGATATATTTTGGTTTGAAATGCATCCTCCTAAACAAATACTGCGAATAATTTTAAAATGTTAGGCTATTCCTACTGTCAGGCTTCTATATGTTAGCTGAGTGATGGATCTTAGGGCTGGGGCAAAGGCTCTGACTGGGGGCACATTCCCCCAATGCCCTCCTTGGTGCCGACACTGAGAGTAAGCGGAAGGTCACCATTGAACGGCATGTACTTTACAAAGGAATTTTTCAGAAAAATGACTGTCTATATTGCCAAAAGTTGCACTTTACATGGCTTATAAGTAATGTATCACCTTATTTTCCTCATCCTTATCTTCCTGAGTGAAGTAGTTCAGTACTGTCTTCTAGCCTGTCTACATAAAATTGGGCAATTTTCAACATTTGAAAACAAAATTTCTCAAAAAGGGACCATACTGGAGGGGCCAAATGAGCTGACTGAGGGGATGTGCATGGGACTGGGGGCCATGCCCCCCAGTTTGTATGTTAAAAAGGCCCTGTAAGTCAATGGAGGAATAATTGGTGGTGGCCGCTACCTCCAATTTCGGCGCAATTTACATGGGAGGGCCTCGAGTGGGGTTAAGTTTACATGGACTTTTACAATGCTCACTACGCCACTCAATGAATTGTAGGAGGATTCCAATTATACAGTTGGTATGCTTATTGAGTCGGTTCATGAATTTCGTTATTTCCTGCCACACCTGTTGAATTTTACTAACATCTTGCTGTCAAAAGGTCAAACAAGGAGTTCTGAACATCTAACCTAACACATAACTGTAACTGTAATGATGGGGTAACTAATGATTAAATTCATTTATAACAAATTCGTGATCAGACAGTTTTACCATAAGGTATTAATCATATGCAACCCCTGTTCAAAAACCCAATATGAGGAGCTTATTCCAACTTGATTGACAGGCTCTCAACTCCTCTTACTAACATACAAATAATGAATGTTTATGAGTGCAATAGTATGAATAATTTCATGAGTTGAAAGATTGAATGTTCTATTCAACG
>WURT03011730.1:0-16341 GCA_009936505.3 Holothuria glaberrima | reverse complement strand
CTCCATCTCTGGTCGGAGGGAACCAAAAATTTGCCACTCTGTGTAAATATATGATTTGTATCAGAGGACTATGTAAAGGAAATGTAACCTAATTATTTCGTGACGTCACATCGACAGAAATTTTTTATCGGACTACGGGTGTCCGATAAAGGCTGTCCGCTGTAAAAGCTGTAAATACTTTGAAGTGGTATAAAATTCAACCTTAACTTTTCGTTTGTATTCTTGCAAACGCCGAACACTCTTTGGAGGTACTGTCTACTGTCTATTAAGTTTACGAGGTTTTCGTAGTTTCACCTCTAATGACCTTCGACCTTCAACAAACACAAAGGGTTCTCTTTCTCTTAAAGTAACTCATCTATATACGAAATGTGAAAAAGATCCATCATCCTTGTCTTGAAATATGTTTTTTTTTTTAAAGTTTTCGGTTTTTTGACCTCTGATGACCCCAAATGACTTTTGAACTTCACTGAAAGCAACAGGGTTCTTCCTTTTAATATGATTAACTTATTTACCAGATATGAAAATTGTCCATTGCTATCTATCATGTTTACAGGCAGTTTTTAAGAATTTCCTATTTTCACCTCCGGTGACCTCAGATAACCTTTGACCGTTACCAAAATCAATATGGTTATCTTTTGACTGTAACACATCCACATGCCAAGTATGAAAAGCACCCATACTTTATACCTAGTACCTAGAGATATCGTGTTTACAAGGTTTTTGGCTTTTGATCTCTGTTGACCTCACATGAGCTTTGACCTTTATGAAAAACAATAGGGATCTTCATTTTCATATAATAATTCTATATACCAAGTATGAAAATTATCCATCATTGTTGGCTTGAAATATCGTGCATACAAGCCAAGCGTCACAAACAGACATACATACACGCACACGCACACATACACACAATCCCCCGCGTGATTGCATAGATTCCTTTTGCCTTCGGCAAGGAAACAGAGAGGAGGGAAAGGTGGCGCATTCTAGCTACAATTCTACTTACAGAATGCATCACTAGATCCTAGGCTTAAAATTAAATGAAACGTACCCCTTATTGGCCAAGCACTTTCTCTGTCATACAACAATGAAATTCACAGCAGTTCGAATCAGAATTTTTACAGGTCGGCCGGGCGTGTGAATTCGATGATTTCAATCTGTTTCAGTTTGTGTTTGTGCATAAGCATAGAATTAGTCATTACCACCTCGGAATTACCACCTTGGACTCTTGAAGTGGATGAGAATGTCATTTTACACTGAAGATGATTAACATGGCACAGGGTATTTTGAGAAGTTAGCCTCAGTATTCATTGATTTGATTTTATCATTGGAGGATCGAGGTCGCGAACGACTAGAACTAGTCTAAAGTTGGGTATTTTGAGAATCTAGTAGCATAAGTTTGGACTTTCCCAAGTTGTGTATGATAGTGCAGCAAAAAGTGAGGTATGTGATTTTCGACATTCTAAATTTATCGTTTAAGAGTTTTGTAGATGATAAGATTAGATTGTGCAGACGTAGAACAGTTACAGAAGATACAGTACTTTAAAGGTTTTAGGCCACCCAAATCCTTTCCAATGATATTATCAATGAAAGATTTGAGGGTAAGTCTTTCATGAAGAGTGTAGGAAAGCTGCATCTTAGATTTTTGTATTAAAGGATTTAATTTAAGGGTCATTAGGATTTAGTCATATTTTAAGACAATATGGTTGGATAATTTGGATTTCAAGAGATTGATTTTAATTCTTCAGGTGCAACACCATTGTTGTTAAACAATTTTTGAAGGTTGATTGGTTCATTTGGTGTGTAGATGAGTTTTTCAAATTGACATTTTACCATGGCCAAAAAAGACGCATACCAAAGATCTATCCCATAACATTTGCATTTGCTATTTGAAAGGGGGTTCTAGCGAAGTTTTATCGACGAGTTAGGTAAAACTGCTTTTCCGAGTTATGAGGAAGTAGTCATAAGCAAAAGGCCTATAATTTTCAGCTAGAATTGTTGCAAATTCAGAGAAAGCTTGACAACTTTCAGGTTTTCACATGGAGTGAGGGATACCATACTCATTGAAACCTCTAGTTATAAATTGTGATAACAATATGATTGAACATACCACAACTTCTAGGATTTATTTTACCCGTAAGTTGCAGGTATATCGGCGAAGGGGACTAAGGGAACGTCCCCTCACTTTTGTGAGTAAGGTACGCTATCGAGTTTTGCGTCCCCGCATGCACACATAAGTTTTCGTGACGCGAGCCACAGACCTCCTTAATATAATCTTTATTATCAAATCTTTATCATTTTCACAATAATTATAAAAAGTTATTATGTCAATTGTTTTGAAACGTTGAGTGTAGAATAAAATAATAAAACTGCTGCACCATTTGTCACCAAACGGTGTTATTTTCTTAAAATTTTTTTTACGGGAGGAGCATCATTTCTATGAAACCCCTCCTAGAACAGTCAGGAACAGATCGGGCTTACTCCGTTTGGACATACTTTGAACCTAGCTACGAGCATCAAATGAACGGTACAAAGCCTCGGTTGGGGGAGGGGCTTGGGAAAAATGAATACTGTTTAATGGTATTTCCTGGCATCTGGTAATCAAAAGAATTATGTATAGACAATGTAATGCAGCTTTGAAATCATCTCAAGAGAGTGGTGCTGAAAGGGGGTTGAAGCCGCAACCCCCCCTCTAGATCCGTGCATTTACTTTTCAAGTAATCCCCTTCCCCCCCCCCCCCACACACACATTCAAAACAAAGTCAATGTTCTTACATATGAAGTTTGCTATTTGCTAGACTTTTGTCTATCTGATACGAAAATTATATCCCGTTGATTTTTCTTCTACATTCATCACATGGACACTACAAAAAGTTACTGAATTGTACTAATAGCAACAATTGACGAGACAGGGCAAAATTTACTTTAAGCCGTCCTAAATATAGAATATAATTAACCATTAAATGCAGATAACAAAGTTTAATGATCTTTCTCGGTTTTTTTTAAAAAATGGATGTTTCTTTTAAATCACGAGACAACATTTTATTTCTGAATTTTTAGTGTATGTGTTGTGATATGTTGTTAAAGTTTGTTTTGAGGAGAATAAGAGGAGTTCAAATAATCTTTTAAAGCAGAAGGGCGACTTTTTATCGGATTTGGGAGATTTGGGAGACTGGGCGTTCTACTAAACGTTATCTTTACCTATGGTGGGCTGCACAGAATAAACCTGTGCAAGAAATAAATTACTGCCGCGACAAAATATTTTCTTTCTAATATTATTTGATTGAGTCATTTGACAAATAATGTAGGTAAACCTGCTACATCCGTTTACTATTATGACAACCCCCACAATTTGAGTGTGATGGTACCATTAACATATTCTACTATATTGCGATATATCTCCAAAACGAAATTTGATCAGCATTTTTAGGCTTTCATTATTATGGTCATTAACCGGAATGAAACCTTAAAGGGGAAATCTCCTCATCCCAGACAATTCCTATTCTCCCAACTACGAGAATTTAGTTCTTACCCCACCCATTGCCGTCTTTAACTTCCCCTTGTGCAGACACTAACATAGTTTATTGAGTAGGTCCATATTCTAGTAAGAACAGAAGGCCCTATTGTGGAATCAAAACACTCTCTGTGCATGGTGACCCTTGATCTTCTCCAAAAACGATGTCTTTTTGCTTAATGCAATGCATCCACATACTAAGTATGGAGATTATCCATGCTTTCTATCTTGAGATATTGTGTTAACTAGATTTTTCAGAACTTGACCCCTGGTGACTTCAGATGACCTTTGACTTAAACCACAATAGTAGGGTCGTTCCTCTCAATATGAGGCATTCATATATTTAAGTTTGACAACTGTCCGAATTTTCCTTCTTGAGATAACGTGTCAACAAGCTAAGCGTCTCAAACACACACACACACCCATATAGCCTACACACATACATACACACGCCATCATGACTGCATAGGTTTCTCTTTCATCGAAACCAATGACGGCAAAATTTTGACAATTTTAGAGGGGGAACAATTAAGGGGTTTTAGTCCTTGGATTAAGGGGCGGATAAGCACACTTCCGCCCCACCACCTTTTTGACTGGGGGCTTTATCTTCCCCACCCCAGCTTCCTACGCTTATAACATTTTGGTGAAGAGAGGGAAGTTAATTGGAAAAATTTAAAAAGTTAAGTTGGAAAAAGGCAATAAATTTAAACAAATTGAATTGTCCTAGTCGATTTTTTCGCCTTGTTTCTTAGTTTGGGTTTAAAACGAACAAAACACCTGGAAACAAAATGGTGTCGGTCTCATGACAGGTTAGACCACCAAAATGTCAGTTCAAGATCACATACCCGACCCCAGAAGGCGACTGTTTCAGGAAGTGTTGGGTTGTCCCTGTTTTAAGGTAGTCCGACGCTCATCTTTACGCGTGGACTTGTATTCACTCTACTGCTCTAAAAGTCGGACCAATAATTGACGGAACCGACCTAACCTACTATAGTAGTGACTGTAACAACAAAATAACAATAGCGACTCTAAGAAATTTTGTTTAGGAAAGGCAAATCTAGATCGTTGTTGACGGAGTCTCGAACGCCCCCTTCCGGCAATATCAATGGTCTGCTCCATATGGTACACAGTAAGAGTATGGTGACTATCATTTGCATTTTAACCAAATAAATGTTATCATTTTTTGAGATTGATGAGCATGCTTTCGAAACTTTTGAGGGGTTACCCCCTCGCAGTGCCGTTGTGGCGAAACGCTAATGTGTAATAAGATCTAGGCTTTTAACGCTCGAGACTCAAGTAGCCTATTTCACAAAAGTTTACTTCTTCTTGAGGACGTTACTTGACCTTTGACTCCCACTGTCTTTCTTCAAAGTTTTTCCCATGTAAGCTCACCAACGGGTAAAATACGTTAAAACTAAGGACGTTAAGATTGATGTTTTCATTACATTAATTCGTAAGGTACACACAACACGAGTCTATTAGAACACGTGAAAACTATATATATATATATATATATATATATATATATAATAGGTATTGTAACGAAGTATCCCAACTACAGGCCTCCTTGACTAACACGTTGTCAATCGCAGCTTTATCTGTTCCCAGTTGTCAGGGATTTAAGGGAAGATATATGAAGATATATGATGTTTTCATAGCGGTCGGGATAGCCAGACAGATAGTAATCCACGAGGATGGACCGATTTACTTTGGTCTTAATATTCGACCAATAACATTCATAAACACGTACCTTTCGTGTGATGGTAACAGGAAAAAAATAGACACTTTGCCCCACTGAAGTTATACACGATTGTTTGAACGCCGAAAGGTTTTTTGTTGCAATTTACATTCTTAGCTAGAGACATTTCTTGTTTATTGTGAGGTCACTTAAAAGAAATAGACTGACTACATTAAAACTGTGTGAGCAGCTCACGCCGAAAGAAAGTTAACACTTTATGTATACATTATGTACACTTTTGACTTTTTGATTGGTCATGGCTCATTCGAACGATCGTGTCTTGAAGCATGGAGCTATACTCCATGCTTCAAAGGTCGTGTGACTCGCCACCAAAAGAGCTGTTTCACTTGTCAGTTAAAGAATTAAGTCCTCCAGTGAAAGATCCGTTGAAATTATTTCAGTATCTTTTACCGTTCTCAAAATATACGTCTTCAAAGTGTGAGGGTTTCTGAAGAAACCCATTGCCTATGCAAAAATAATGATGTGGAGTGTTGCACAGTGTTAAGATTTCTTTTGTAAACCCTATATAAATTATCTCTTAATTACTGATTAAATAGTTTACAGTTTGTTGAGTGATATCAATGTTTTTGAAGGAAAGAATTTTAACTTTCAAAATAAGCCCCTCAGTGGATAACAATGCTACCAATGTCCTTGAAATTAAGGTTGAAAAAACAAAGGCTAACGTGAGCTATATATGGTATGTCCATCTCATGAGGTCACATATTTGCATATTTAGCTCATGCTTGTTCATGATACAAGGGTGAAATAGAAATTACCCTGTAAAATTGTCAATATTTGATGGATTGTAACTAGAATTGTGGCTATTTTCTGGATATTTAATGCTTTTTACATCAAATATCCAACTATGTTATTTCCATGTCACACAATCTTTAAGTATATAACTATTTATTGCGTTTAGAGGGGCTTCGTTTCCAGAAATCCAAGGTAGTGTAAACACCGCGCACATGAAACTGATCATTTTCCCGCAATTGAGGAACTCTCGTGTAGGCCTCATGTCTTTCTTCTGCGTGTCAGCGACGAGTGTGGGAGGGTTGCAGGATCACGTGGGCTGGCACAGGGCAGTGGAGAGATAGGAAGGAAACAGGAGTGGAAGTAGCCAGGTAGCCTTGAGCTGAGACTTAACTGTACACAAGGCGATGTGACTCAAATGAGAGAACAGAAATTGTAATGTACCCCTTGGATATTAGGTTTGGTAGACTTGGTTGGTTCGAGAAAAGCAGCCTTAGATAAAGCCAAAATGGTTTCTTATCCCCCTTTCACTACACAAAAAGGCACTGAAGGTCCTCAAATAGAAAATATGTAACTTGCTTTTGTGTTCCAGTTTATTAGTGCCTATTTTCCTTTCTAATAACAACTTGGTATCACAATACACGGCTAAGTCAATGTCAATAAAATCTATTTCTATCGAAAGAATACTAGAATTAAATATTATGAAGAATAAATAGGTTAATATCCTTTCTTGTCACAGAATGAGGTTGTGATCACTAAGAAGTGTTTCAGTTTCAGTTTCAGTTTATTTCCTTCCTCCTCATGACAAAATTTCTAGATTGATTAATATATACAGTGATCAGACAAATATTACACAATAAACATAACAACATATTAACACAATAATATAACGGTAGTTAACTGAGCAAATTAATAATGAGATCATAGCAAAGTAAGTACTAACAGAACTGTGGGGTGAGAAGGGAGAGGGACCAGAAGTAAGTTGAGAAACTTTTCTAGTCTGGTCCCTAGAAGTACAGAAGTATAGAGTGTATTTTCACAAGACTTGGGGTTAGGCTTAGAAAAGAAAAAAAAAGAGAGAAAAAAAATAATTACATAAAAAACTTATCAAATGTTATAAACCTAGTTATGCAGCAACAGAAATTTCAGTTTCTTTTTAAAAGTACTTAAGCTGGCAGCATTTCTTACTTTATCGCTTAAAGAGTTCCATAGGGAAACTCCTGAGCTTCTTACTTGGGAATGGGCAAATTGAGTTCTGCTGAGGGCCGGTTGAGATAAACTATATTTACTCCTAGTTGAGTAACAGTGAAAGTGGCTATTTGTTTGAAAGAAATGGCAGAGACATTTGAAAATGTTTATACAAAAAAATACCAAGCTAATAGTTATGACAGTCCTTCAGAGTTAACATTCTATGATACCGAAAAAGTGTTTGTGTATGGTCATAGAATGCATCATTTGAAATAAGATACGTTTATGAAGTACGGATAAATGCTCGAGGTAGGAACTCGCTGAAGATCCCCATAAAAGTAAACTATAATTGAGGAGCGGGAGTATTACAGCATTATAAAGAATTTTCAATGTCTTACAGGGTACATAGCGTCTTACTTTACTAATTACTCCAAGTATCTTAGAAACCTCTTCGCTAACTTCCCGTATATGATCTCGCCAAGTTGATTGATTGTGTATTGTAAACCCAATACATTTTGTACTGTTTACACTGTGTATATTAACATCATTACATAATAGGGTACAGCGTTGAGTAGGGCCTCTTATATTACTAAAAACTTTCCAACATTTAACGATAGTTTATTGGCAGCGAGCCAATGGCAAACATTTTCAAATTCTTTGTAGACACTATTGAGGCCAGTATGGACATTCTTATCATGAGTGTAGACAGTCGTGTCATCAGCAAAAAGGATAAACTGGAGTTCAGATGATGCTTTGCATAAATCATTAATATAAATTAAAAATAGAAGTGGGCCTAGAGTAGAACTTTGAGGTACCCCTATATTAGTTACTTTGAGAGAAGAATTATTAAACTTAAATGAAACATAATTTTTGCGATCCTTGAGATAACTTTTCAACCAGCTAAGGGCTATACCACGTATACCATAATGATGTAATTTGTAAAGTAATATGTTATGATATACTGTGTCAAAAGCTTTAGATAAGTCTATAAATAAAGCTACAATTTTCAGTTTAGCAGCCAAATTATTTGCTACATCATCCACAAACGTAAGTGAAGCCATATAAGTTGAGTGGTCTCTTCGAAAACCATACTGCCAACTAAAAATAATATTGTACTTATCAAGGGAATTCCAAAGTATATTATACACCAGTCTTTCAAAAATGTTTGATCGTGCAGGCAGAACTGACACGGGATGATAATTGGAAAAAGAGCTAGCATCACCAGACTTATAACTGGAATAATTTTGGCAATTTTTAAATCATCTAGAAAAAAATTCCTGTGGAAAAAGATAAGTTTACTATATATGAGAGAGGTGACACAATATCATTGCAAACAAGTTTCAGTGTTTCACTAGAAATGTGATCATAACCAGGAGACTTGTGACTTGACAGTTTATAAAATTTCAATAACTTCTTCATGCGTTACTGGATTTAAAACAAAGGTATTTGGCATATGACTCTTAAGATAAGCAGAGAAGGATTTATTTATTGGCTTAATTTTGCTTGCTAGGTAAGTTGCAAAAGTTGAGAAGTAATTATTGAAATGTTCGGCAATATCTGACGCATTACTTGTAACACCACCGTCGATCGAAAAATAGCTTTGAGTGGGATTCCCTACACTTTTAGTTAATATTTGCCTTAAACCGTTCTAGATCCTTTTACTATTCCTGAGGTTATTATCAAAGTAATCCGCATAATACATTGATTTGGCACACCTAATAATCTTTGTCAGATTGTTCCTGAAGTTACGATAGGCAGTTGAATTTTCTTCAGTGAGGTTAGATCTATACTTGTAAAAAAGTTTACTCTTCTTAGAATTCGACTTTAAAATAACATTAGTAATCCAAGGAAACTTGAGAAGGTTTTTCTTTTTAGTAACTTTCCGGATGGGACAACTTCTATTGAAGGATTCCATTAAGCAAGAGTGAAAAGAAGTGAAAGTGGAGTTGGGGTCACGTTCAGAATAAACATTTGCCCAGTCGAAAGATGCGATTTCATTTTTAAACTTTAACAAGTTGGGAGTTTTAGTATCATGTTTAACTATATAATAATCAGCACCTGTCTGGACTGCAACACTGGTTTCATCACAATTAACACAAATAGGATAATGGTCAGATGTATCTGTCTGAAGAATCGAAGATTTCAAATTCAAATCGTGATGATTTGTGAATATATTATCAATAAGCGTTGGCGATGAATCTGTAACCATACTAGGATAGGTAATTGTCGGGTAAAAACAGTGAGAAGTGTGCAAAGTCCCCAAAATTCTCTTCTCAAAGAACGCCGAATTTTCTTCTCCAAAATTCACTCAAAAGTCAAATTTCCAGCACCACAATTTGATGCAGGGGGTTATTTTACTTCCTTTCTCCTTGGATTCTACATCTTGAGTCACTGAGTGACTTTGAAACTTGTCCCCTCTCATGAAATCTGCAAACCTCTTTTTTCTCATCATAGTTCTAACACACAGACAAAATACTGCTCATGCATTGGTTGCAGTGGTAGATAACTTTTCTGATTGGTTAAAATATGTCTAAACTGCGGGCACTCATGAAGTAAAATAGTTTACAAGGCCCAGTTTCAGCTGCACCTGCACCAGTGTTATTAATTTCTTATTAATCACCTAGAAATAGAGCAAGCGCTGCTTTCCATCCTGTCCAATTACCAGATTTTTTAAACACTCCAGCTCCCTCCCCTTTGATCTACCTCAACAACAGAACCAACTTGGCTGTGATTATCCTACTGTTGTGAAACTTTCAGACACACAGGATCCCTTGCTTCTGGATTTCTACAACTTTTTTTATCCATGTGTTTCCCTTCGCATCTTCACATCCTGCGAATGACATAAATTCCCATAATACTAATAGGAAAAAGACCTTTTCTCATTTCGTAACAGGACATCACGAAATGTTGTAAAATTCAAGAATGGAATTTTCGGTTCTTGCCAAAATGGGTCAAATCAAACTTATGTGAATATTTTAAACAAGAAGTCAATCTTGGCAATCCAGTGAAACTCCCATTTAATATAGACTCACTCACTGTTTACAAACAAAGACGTCACTGCGTGTCGGTAAAAGAGTTTGTAAGGCGCGCTTACACTGTCGTCACAATGCAAAGTAGATTCCAATTCGTCTACTTTTTGCGTGCAACCGCACAAGCGTTTACACGCGCAACACCGAACATACACGCATGTGTTTTTGCGCATGCTCTATGCCAACCAATGCCAATCAGTGACGTAACCGTGAACTCCGTAATAGCTGGGTCGTGAGATGCAAGAAACTGAAACCAACGCATTTGTATAAAGTGATCTTGAAGTAAGCAGTAGTGATGTCAAAGTTTTACACTAGTTGCCAGTGTGTCGTTTTTCTTTGCATTTAAATCAATTTGTGATATTGGTGTGGTTACTGTTTTTTCGATGGTCCTTTCGGCTGGATATCAAAGGGAGAATAAGAAAAGTTAACCCAGAAGGGGTTCTGCTCCCCAAAGGAGCTCCATCCCCAGCGGGGATACTAAACTGATCAACGTCTTGACCTTTAAACCTCATCATAGGTTTGTCATGTATGGCTCCATTCTAGACTGGATTGAAAAGAACAGATACTACACACGACTTTAGCCAAATGACAGAGAAGAGAATGGGATAGTGCTATAAGTTGTTATAAGGGTTTAATAAATACAATAGCAATGAAATATTCTTAACATGAATGCATCAAATTTTTATGGCAAGAAATCTGAAAAAACGTTTTAATAAAGATCATCAACGTGAAACACTGACACTATGACACTATAACTGCTTGCTCCAAGTCCACTTTTGGAAGAAAATTTGATAATTCCAGTAGCTGATATCTTGCAAACTTTCCACACGGTATGACCATGTTTGCACACCCTGATGCCACTCTCAAAAGTCTCAATAGCACACTTTGCTCGAGGTTCTTATAGAGGTTTTCCATCGAAGTCACTGGGCTGCGCGTCTCTCTATTTTGACGGCCAGGCGTCCATTGTACAACAATAGACCTTATGCACATTATGTCACAAAGCAGAAAAAAACGCCCTCGTTTGGAGGAAAAGCGCGTATCATTGCAAGTAACACCAGCAATGCCGACAGCTGATTTGTCAACCAATCGTGTACGCGCGTAAGTCTACTACACGTGCGAGCAAAATCTACATCGATCGTGCACGTGTGCTTTATTGTTTTCCTCCAAAATGGCGTTCGCGTGACGTCATTGCATAAGGTCTATTGTAACAAAAGACAAAAGAAGTGTCGTACGCGATAACGCACCTTCTGCGCAAGTGTGTATGAGCAGTGACGGTCAGTATACCAAATTGAAACGCAATGACGTCACGTTAAAACCTCGATTAAATGTTTTATACCGATTTCGAGTTGTTACAGCAGTAATCACCTCACTATTATACGAAGACATAACCACATGCATACACTTCTCGAGTCATTCTAAAAACAGTATGGCGGAAGTAATGCCAAGTAGCAATTATTTAGCCTGTCATGAATTTTTAGGCTGGCAAAATGTTCTCACGTCATAAAACTAACATTTGCTTACAATTTAAAAACTATTTAACCATCAATCAGTCAATATACCACACCCAACCTTTCCCCAACCAGTACTTTAACTACAAAGTTCAACATTAATTAGCATATAGCAAGGAGAGAGTTTATGAATAGTTTCCTTGAGCGTTTAAAAGCTATGATTTGAATCTATACGGATTCCTAGACAAAATAACGTTTGACCTTGTGGCATAAATTTGATCATCGTTAGTTTGATGTGGTTCACTTCCTCTCTAAGTGTCTTTTAAATTACCCGTGAAGCACTGTGATTATTTAAATATGGCCTAATTGAGCTATTTTTACAGTTCATCAAAAATTTACCATCAGCTAGATGCGCACAGCATTATATTAAGGTTTCTTCGTTTATTGTTTTGACTCAAGCTAGTTACTTCTCTATCGTTTCATGAGTGGGTTTCCATTGTTCGGTGAGTGGGTGAATTCATGACTGAAGTGGCCGTAGATGAAGTCTTCGAAAAAAAGTATTGCTAGAATCTACCACACCATTAGTAAATTCACCTTTTAGTTACCATGGTTTCTCACAAGATTCATTGAAGCTGTGCCATTTTGGAAAAGAGAATCTGTCTGCAGAAACGTGTATTTTTATAATGTTAGACTCGTTATTTAAGAAGGTCTAGAAAGCTGCGTAGCCTGTCTCGGCTCATTCCGTATTTTTGAATATTTAAATGCTATTGAATAAATCCAGTGGAGTAGTATGCATAATCGAGGGACAAACTTAAATTTTGCATCCCCCTTCATTGCCAACTTGAAACAAAATGAAGTGCAAACATTTATAATATTACAATGTAGCGTGACCTCGAAGTTGTAACGGGATACTTATCCCTTCCCTCCCCACCTCTCGGCACTACCGTGCAAATTAGCTTAAGTACGCCAAGGAAGTGTTTTAATTCGCTATGCTGTTAATAGGGAACTTTTAACTGTTTCCAGCTTTCGTACCTGGAGGCCATCCCAGGTCTGCGTGTAATGCCTACCTTAGCCTAGAGCATCAAGAGTAGATATCGCTTCCTTCATGGCCCAGCTAGTGTTCCACATTTGTGCAGCACTGATTTTTTTAAATACCCCTGCCTGAATTAATATGAAGGGGTACGCTAACTCAAATTTAAGGAGGGGGCGGGGGCTGCATTTTCCTTTAAGTTAGGAATGGAAAACTGCTAAAGAGACTACATTTTCTAATGACAACCCACTGAAGATTCCGAGGAGCCTCACTTGGGCAATTTGTAAAACATGGACAGAGCCAAACAGAGCCAAAGGTAATGAATGTAAGAAACCATGAAAGGAACCCATATATAACCCAAATATACATTTTTTGTTACACTGGCTACTTGGTCAATGTATAAGTATGATGTACACAGTACCCCCCCCCCCCACACACACACACGCACAGATTGTATCGACAGTCTCATACAAACTGCAGACAATACACGAAGATGTAGTAAATGTACAGTGTTTCCATATCATATGCTAAACTCATGGAAGACAGATACTGTTGTTCTAACACCTATATTGAGTGAAAAGTTTAGATTTGCGGGAGATGGGTTTCCTGGGTGGTTTCTTACAATCATTACCTTTTGCTCTGTTTAGCCAAACAGTCCATGTTTTACAAATGGTCTCTCGCTTGAACTTTGCTAAGGAAACAAGCTGCTCAATGACGTCTAGGCTACTGTATAATAATTAATAATTGAAGTAACATCTCAAATGAAAGTGACCCTTGACCCCAAACACTTCAGAACACCTGTTACGGAGTATGGAGGACACGTAGTGCAAAATTCGCTTCGCATAGGACCCCTTTAAAACGCTACCAGAAAATGGCCTGTATAGCCTACAATGATTACATATTTAATACAGCAAAATAATTTGATTATAATGCAAAGTTATATTCCCTTAACTTTCATATATATGGTATTAACTATCTTTCATTTATCAGTCAATAGTGATCAACTCTGTGTATCTACATAAATTTTTCTTCCAGTTCGTCACAATATAACGTCATCATTAAGAAACTCAAACGAAACGGTACGATCGTGACATAATTACAAAGCACGTAGCTGTAGCATTAAATTAAAAAAGAGTTGTGCTCTAAACAACTTGAAGCATAACGAAGAGAACACCAGTCGTTTATCAAAGTAATCTGACTTTAAACAATGGAGGATAACACAATAATACAAAAAAGTGAACAATCTAAGTAGCATTAATTCGAAAAGGAACGGCATCAATCCCTTCGTTAAAGTGCTTGACTTCTCTAGGGGAACAGCTGGGCTTAGAACAAATGTGATTTTGGACTTTCAATATAAATAGTCTAAGTTTTTCTTTAAACTTATTACATCGAGGGTTGTCGAATAAAATTTACAACAGTAGATATGTATATATCTAACATAATTTGAAATAAAGTAGGAATTATTTTCATTTCCAGAGCATCATATAAAGTGAAATGACCAAATAAGATTAACCTCGGAGAAAAAATTGACCACCTCCAATGGGGCTCGAACCCAGACGTCCTGCTTCACGTGCAGGCACAATTAACAACAGTTTCACTGATCAGTGGGACATAAAATTAAACAGCAATTGAACGCAAAAGGGAAAATAATTTTGTCAATGCTTCTTCCTTTCTTTAAATTTGTGAGGTCTTCTACGACAAGCAGATCCCCTGTATCACAGGTGAGTGCATTTTGGCGACAAAAATCCGCACACATTTAGGATCATGAGGTGTACTTGAAGACTGTTAGGCAAATCAAAATTAGGTACAAAACGCAAGGGGTCTTTTTGAATGAACCATATTTACCCTTCATCATGCAACTCTTTGTGTTCGTATGAAGGATGTCTCTTTCATGTGACAACCTTTCTGTTTGACTTGCATGGAAAAATATAAGCCCAAACATTAAATAGTGACATTAAAATACAACAGCTGCAAATGTTTATGATATAACATGGAAATGGATATTTTACTAGGTTACAGTTTAACTTTGTTCTGTCATCGGAATGATGAAAAATTGCGGTAACCAGAAAGTTTTTGAAATATTTGTTTTTAAGTTAAGCATCACACAAACACACACAAGCACGTGCACACTCAACCGTCCACATTCATACACACATACAACACACACACATGCCCGTCTGATTGCATAGATTCCTTTTGCATTGGCAAAGAATAGGACAGAGATTGACTTTTATCGAACACCATTTCACATGACTCACAAATACACATTCCTTAACTTACAACCTTTCTGGTGATAAGTTGATCAAGGAGAGCAGAGAGAATAAAACTTCTCTCGTATTTAAATTATTCTTGAATTGGTACTCAAACACATTAATATATCAAATGACTATGGTTGACATTTTGTCAACATGTTGCAAGATGTCACTGTTGTATGTTTGGTATTAAACTTAAACAAGCGCTTATGCAATGTAAAACCTTTACTTAACACAGAAAACAACACTCATGGCTCTAGTGGATGGAGCAATTTCCATTCTGGAGTGGAAACGTACCTCACACCAGGGCATTGAACTATAAAATAATGAAGAAATATTGCATTTGTATTGGTGTAAGTTGTACAAATCTAGTGCATATATTATCACAGAACAGAAAATATGTCCACCGCTGGAGGTAAGGGAGCACCATTGCAACTTACACCAACTGCAGACAGCTGATTTGTGTACCTATGGGGTCGGTCGGTCATCCGGGTCTTTTCGTTACCCTAGCAACTTTGGTGAAAACAACAACTGACTTCAGTGTAACCATATGGGAACACTTAACGCGTTACACTGCTGGAGTGAAAATAATCCCTTGACTATACTGTGTGCAGAATACACGCAATACATTTGTTTTCACTCCAATACATCGTTGTCATGGAGAAGTGACGTGTCACCGACCGACCCCATAGGATACGCGCGTAAAGCTAGCCGCACACTACACGACTTTGCACACCGCAACTCAATAGGCTCATTCACTGTTTACAAACAAAGACGTCACTGCGTGTCGGTAAAAGACTTTGTTAGGCGCGCTTACACTGTCGTCACAATGCAAAGTAGATTCTAATTAGTCTACTTTCTGCGTGCAATCGCACAAGCGTTTACACGCGAAACACCGAACATACACGCATGTGTTCTTGCGCATGCTCTATGCCAACCAGTGACGTAACCGTGAACAGCCTAATAAGGTTTTTTGGAATGAACACAAGGAGACCAGGTCAAAGGTCAAATGAGGGGAAACTGCAGGGAACGGACGACCTTTTTTCCACCACCACTGTGGAGCTAGAGGCTATATACAACCGATGAGAGCCGCTACGCAGACACTCGGCTGATGGCGGGATGTAAACATACAAAAATTACATGAACGTACGTGGGCACGCGATACGCATACTGTTTACGTATGATTGTACAACACGTACATTATGTAGACTAGACAAGAACTTAACTTATAGTGCTGCATGCATGTATATTTAACCAGCTAGCTAGCTAGCTGCAACTCGTAAGCCCCACAGTACTCAAGATGGTTACGTTATCGATTCAGTTTAGCTAACATTGTCATTCGGCTTACAAAATTTAGGCTATTGAGATTTAGGCCTATGGAAGATGGTGATGTAT
>WURT03011719.1:0-16343 GCA_009936505.3 Holothuria glaberrima | reverse complement strand
TTAACTCTGCATTGACTGACAGTGAATGCAACACAGTTAATCAGTGATCACAGGATACACATTAGAGCATGTGTTCCGGTGATGACGTCATTCCAGAGGTTGATGTACTTTCACTTTTAAAGGAGTTTGGGGTGCCGGTGGCCAGTTTCTTTTTGTATAAATTTCTCCTGACTCGAGCGGTATTTTTCAACACTGAGGTTATTTTAGACGTTAGATTGGCTGGAAAAATCTTATCAGGTGGCAGTTAATTCTCATTTCATAGACTCTTTAAATACCTGACAAGACCATGCAGTCCCTAACTGAATAATTAATGAGCATTGGTAAAATGCCTTGGCTGTAAAATGCAAGACTTATCAACAAAAGTAATCAAACAATTTAGTAAGCTCAAAAGATGATTGTCGCATACTAGCCAACATTGCCATCCAAGAAAATGGAACATGTAGCAGACGATCCACTGTGCACTGTAATGGGTGGGGTCCAGGGGCCCGCCTAGGGACCCTGGTGGGGTCCAGGGGCAGTTCCCCGGTGGGGGGTCCAGGGGGAGAAGCCCCCGAAAGTTCTTAAGTTTTAGCATTTCTGAGAGGTCATGGAAGTCACTTTCAAAGGGTTAACTGAGAGTTAACATTTATGCTATAAGTAATCTTAACAGTGAACAGCACTATTTGAGGTTCATCTCAATAAAAAGTTCAAATCATTCTGCATTTGTACTTATCTCATGAATAAAGCAGAAACTGCAAGTTGAAAATCAGACAGTTCCCCACTCAACTCAGGGCGCCCTCTTCACTTTTAAAGTCCTGGCAGTGCCACTGGTGGGGGGTCATATAATTTCCTTCCCCAACCCCATGCCTATGAACAAATCTATGACTGAGAGAGGTGTCAAATTCCAACAACCTCAATGGGTTTTGATCAATGGAGGAGACTGGAGTCATGATAGTTTCTCTAGTTTTGCCATATATATATGGGGGTCAAAATTCTATTATTTTTTTTATAAATTTTGCCATCTGGTCAATGAATACAACCCATGTTTGAAAACATGTTTTAGCAAACATGTCAACCATTTGTATACTCATGGAAAAATAATTATTAGAAAATGACAAACCCATTACAGCTCTACGAGTAACTTGACTACAGCTGATATACAAGTGTGGGATAGGTTCTTAGTGCACACACATATTTTACAGCACTGCACGTTAGGCAATAGAAGGTGTCTAGCTACTCTGAACAAAAATGCCCCGTAGGAAGAAACCTTCCTTAAAGCTTACAAAAATATTGCAGATTGTTACTTGGGGGTGTTTTGCACATATCATGTAAAAATTTTGAGATTCATCCCATAAACTGGGAATTTTTTATGCTCCGATCATCGACAAGTCTCCCCGAGGGGAGACACTTCTCTTAGCACTACACTGTATGCATAAAGTAAATGGCTTATTTGTGGGATCAACCCATTTATTTTGAGACTGAAATCTCCTTCTCTCGACTGTCAGAAACTTTGTCTGTATAATTTTAGATGTCAAAGACTATCATTGGAAGAATGTTAATGGTAAATACTATTTTTAAAGTCATTTTAAATTCATACCGTTACAGTTTCGATCAAGATTCTAAGAGCTTCACCCCTGCTTAACACCAGCTTGACAGTGATACAAATTGCAGCGTACATGAACGGATCATATGTAGGCTACATGTCAACACTGAATGCATGTACCATATCGACAACGAGTGCATGTACGTACATACATACGAAGGACTGTGTTATAAGGTTGTGATTTTCTACTTCCACTTAATTCGCACTAAGTTCGTTCAAAAGGGGAGAAGAGGGAAGAGGATGATTTCAGAAGTTCCTTTTCCTCTCGAAATGTTGACAATATATGTGGAAATCACTTAGGTGTATGCAAAGATTGATGTCAGTTTTTTCCAAGCTGTTGCTTTGCAATTTTCCTGATCATTTACGTATTAGTATATTTTTAATACTAAAAAGTCAGAAAATTGGAACGTTCCAATTTTTATGGCTTTTAAAGCTCAGAAAACGGAAGAGCTGGCAAGTATATTGTCAACTCTTTTGAACAGAGCTGCTACTTCAGCTTCAAAAAGTGTATTGATACAGATTCCCCAAAACTCGTCTGGTTTGGGGGTCTATGAGTGATGATACTTACCTCCTATTTGTATATGTATACCATTATTGCCTGGAATAACTGTCTGGCAAACCAATAACACTGCCAGAATACCTTTGACCTGTGACCTAAGACCTAACTCTTCCTTCTCCCTTTTGATACAGAGCAGGGATGGAAATAAGCGGAACCACATCGCAATTTGTGATGCAACATGCACCTCCGTGCAATGCAGTTCTCAGTATGTGTAGCATTTTTTTGCGATGCATTTTCAGATGTGGCTGAGGCTTTGAGTCCCTCCCCTTAATCATCACAAGAATACTGTTTATAAAGAAACAAGTTCTGAAAGTCTTCAATCCGTTCCCAAGTTTTTCATTTATCGCAAAAAAAACTTTGAAATTTCCCCTATGTATCTGACGAACATAGCAGCATGTACGTCAGATGTAAAACAAATTTCAAATGAAGAGCACGGAACATGTTTTGTGCCATATGTCAGATATTGTCTAGTACAGCATGTGGTGTGTGTGTCTTCCATGTGCATGTGCAATAATTCAGTACATGCAGGTACGGTATGAAGCAATGTCGATGTGTCTAAAGTAACAAATTTATGTGGCGTACTGCACCCTAAGAATCATGACCCAAAACATTAACCTAAAATTATGTAAACCATTATTATTCTAACAGTGTCAACTTGGAATCAGTAAAAAAGTGCTCAAAATTGTGACAAATTCCAAACATAAAGAGCTAAGATCTTAGTCCCATAAGTACATAGTACGATCGCACAGACCAGCTCCAGCTTTCTTCACTCAGTGTGTACTGTAGACAGTATGTCTCAATTGAGCAAACTGATCGTCCAAATTCAAGCATCCAAAATACCCAAACTGGTCAAGAATATCCAAATCATGTCAGTCACATGTGCAACACACCCACAAATGAGAATATGAAATATTTTCGCAGTTTCAGCTTAAGTATTCTTCTCTACAGGGCAATTTTCTACAGAAAGGCATATAACATTTTCTATTGCCTAACGTATTATACATCGAGCCTAACCTACAGCATGTGTATCTGTGTACAAGTTACTGCAAGCTCCCAGAGCTGGAGGGCCCATTAAAATCTTTCAATAATTGTTGTTGCAAAGTGGTTGTAAATGTTATATTTGTTCTCTAACATTGTGCTATGCATGAAAAGTGTTATTTATGGATCTACACTATAGGATGACATTGTTTGCCTAAATTTCTTACTTTATTTTAACAGTTTTTGGGTATATATTGGCCATATATAACACTGTTACGAGACAGTGGAAAAATATGCCTTCCCCCAACAACAAATACTTGGGCAAATCTGAAGGTATGCAAACTGGACTCAGTGATGAATGGACATTAAAGGGGTTATCAATGATAGTCAGTGACTGGAGTCAAAGGTCATGCAGGGGTCACTTGGGATCTTTTCCTAAAGTAAAAAGTATATACTCTTTGTTCCAACAGTAAAAGCTGAAGGTGTTGCATAGTGATGTACCTTTAGTAGCAATTTGCATCACTGAGGGTGGTCAGAGTATTTTGGTCAAATGGTCATGTAAAGGTCATTTTGACACAGTGCTACTGTTTATACCAGTATTTACACAGAGCATATCTTCTGTTTTTCAACTCACAGGACTCATTCATGTTGATGGTCTGTCTTTTGGGGGGCAAAAAAATGAGGCCCTTTAAATTTTCTTGGGTCTTTTCAAAAAGAAGAGGGTCCTTGACCTGTTGGATTTAAAACTCTTATGAAACACTAATTGATATTAATCATATTATATTAATAATGATCCAGGCTTTCACCTGTGAATGCATAGCAATGGTGATCATGATGCAGGGAATGCCTGTGGCAGTAAAAAAAGTTAACAAATGGCAGGAAGAGGCAAATGGGACCCTCCACAAAAGTGCTATGCAATCTGAGGTAAATTTGCTATGCAATTCTGAAAATGCGTAGCAGTATTGCTACGCAAGATGAAATTCTTATTTCCATCCCTGCAGAGTGCATTGATACAGATTGCAGTTTATAGTACTTGTAATCCACTAAAAACTAATGACTAGCTTTCAATATATCTTCAACAGCTACTAATCAACCAAGATATTGGCCCTTGGATTAATTAATCATTTCCATAGCCAAAGAACTAAAAGAAAATTCCTACAGAAAAACTCTCACAGTTTTAAATTTTATGAATAAATCTTTCCCTACTCACTTATCCCATTTCAGGGATGCATAGTTTGTCACAATTAAAAACACACTTACCCTATCAGTATGACCTTTAACTGTGCAGAGTAACTTTCCCTTCTTCCAGTCCCAAACATTGATGATGTTATTTGGATCTAGACCCACTGATACCAGCCTCTGTGGAACATGAAAAAAAATTATTTCAAACAGGACAAACCAGAATTAAATGCAACAACAATGATAGTTTATCACACATAGAAACAACTGCAAAATCACAGTGAGATATCATTTTACTATTTATGCACTACATAAGAACTGAATTATTATCGTCCTCGTCATTATTATTAAACATCTTAAAGAGACCACTTTAATGAATTATTCTTGTAACTAAAAAATTATTTGATATAAGCAAATAACACTTAAGGATAGCAGAATACAATGTCTAGTCAATGCTACTACTGATACATGGTAGTCTGTTGTTTCACTTGTATGAAACTAAAATCATGAACATATCCATTCTGGTTCATGTTCAACATGATAAAAAAAGGGGGCTACACCATTATTCATTGTCCCTGCATGGAAGTACTGCCTCAGAGGTACATGCATAAAACCACAGGCTGCTTCTACTCCCAGCAAAGTACACACACAATCACAAAAAGAGAAATTAGAAGTATTCTCTCCTTTTGAACTCAATTGCTTTGCTTTTTTCTTTGCTTAAGTGAATATCCTTATTGACTGATAAAACTGTGTACCACTTCCATCATACATAATACATATCTGAAACTCGATGCCAACAACGTTTCCAAGTTCTGTATGTACAGAAACAAGTATCACAAATTTCACACCCTCTGTAAGGTTTGTCAGAGAACATTTCGATTCTCTGCACTGGGGAAGCTTTATTTTCCTCTCTTGCAACAAATACTTACATGAATGGGTTTTCATATTTTTTTCTTTCAGAAATAGCATGAACATCTGGAATTTTGAATTCCACAACCTTGAGAAAGTTCAGGGACAATGTTTACACAAGTCATGTTCAATCCCTTCAATGCAGGCTCATCATCACTTAAATTATGGAGACCTGGATAACTTGACTGATCTGTTTAATACCATATGAACACAGTTCAAAAGAAAAACTAACAACACTTGTAAACAAGAGCCCAATGTGCACTATGGTTCCTTGCTGAATGTAATGAAACTGAGCCATGGGCATACAAACAAAATATTAACTACAGCTAATTTGAAGTTTGCTTGTAACTTTGGTGACTGCTATGGTCTACTGCTACATGAGTAGGGAAAACAAGCCAGTGAGCCACAACTGGAAAAAAGGCCTTGGCCGGCCTGACTTAAACCAACTGGTTATAAACTAAGCCATAAAACCTCATCTAACTACAGTAACTAGCTACATGGTCTTCAAAGTTGTTGGCAGTGAATTTTTACTTCATCAACCAAGTTTCACAGAAGTTGCACAAAACCTGCTCTTGTGGACAATGTACACCTTGTGTTAACAAACACATTCAAGCATAAAGAAATTGCTCTTAAGAAATACATACCCTAGGCACTTAAAGGGATTTCCACACAGGCAGTATAGTTATAATTTGTTTTATTCAATTAAGCAATCACAATTCATGCATGCTCAATGGTATCTTGAACCAAATGATCACTTAGTTCTCTTTATAAAACTAATAACCCATGGTAGCATTTAATTAATCAATTCCAATTTCCATATCCTTATCTAAGGACAAAGACTGTCAGTCAAATAACAATGTAGTGAACCTCCACAACTGTCCTCTGCTTTGGGCAGAGAATCTTCTGCACTATTAAAAAGTGGTTTCCTATTTGATGTGGGTTTTCATAATGGCAGAATCAAGCATAGAAGATAATAATTTCACCTTAAATTGAGATACATCTCTGCAAGATGTCCCATTTCTTTCAGTCATTGGTTGAATGTGATCTTAATGTGCTGGAATGATACAGCTTTGCGCTTATATTTGACATAGGGAATTCTTGGGAATTTGGTTTTTGGCATCTGGTGATTTCACCTCTGACATCCGACAAAACTCACATGAGTTTCCTGCTGGATTTAATGCAACACCACGTGAAGTATGAAATCTATCCAAGCATCCTAAATTGAGATATTGTTAAAAAGGTTTTCAGAGTTGGATCTCCAGTGACCCCAGATGACCTTTGATCTCCACCAAAAATAAAAGTATTTTCCCCACCATAAGGAATTCACATACTAAGTTTGAAATCAATCCAAGCTTCCTACCTTGAGATATTGTGCTAACAACAAGGTTTTCAGGTTTTGACCCTGGGTGACCCTAGATGACCTTTAACCTCTGCCAAAAACTATATAGCACAACTTCTCACTATTGTGGATCTATATACCAAATATGAAATCTGTCCAAGCTTCTTACCTTGGGATATTGTGTATACAAGTTTTTCAGTATTTGACCCTTGTGACCCCAGATGACCTTTGACCTCCACCAAAAACAATAGGTGTCATCATCTTACCATAACACATCCACATATCAAGTATGAAATCCATCCCAACTTCTTAATTTGAGATATCGTGTTTTAACAAGGTTTTCAGTGTTGACCCCTGGTGACCCCAGATGACCTTTGACCTCCACCAAACTACAGGTATTATCTTCTTACCACAACGCATCCACACACCAAGTATGAAATCTATACAAGCTTCCTATCTTGAGATATCGTGTTAACAAGGTTTTAAGTGTTTGACCCCCGGTGACCCCAGGTGACCTTTGACCTCCACAAAAAACAATAGGGCACACCTTCTAACTATGGTAGATCTACATACCAAGTTTAAGCTTTGTACAACTCTCCCTTGTTGAGTTACAGCATACCGAAGCAAGTGTCACTGACACACACACACACACGCCAACCTGACTACATAGGTTCCTTTGCTAAAGCAAGGAACCAAAAAAATCTGTAACACATTAAGAATCCCATTTCTGTCGAAAACTTAATGTTCAGAAATAAAGGAAAGACAGCAGTGGCAAAACCCTTAAAATCCCCAATAGACCAAAATTAATCCATGTAAACAAGTGTGTGACAAGTTACAGGGTGAATATTTTATCTTCAAACGAGAGCTCTTATCACTGAAATAATATTTCAACCCTGATCATTCACACTGTATAGCTCAAGTGAGCCATGCTCTACTATAACCCACCTACAAAAGCTTTGCAATTAACTGCTGTACCAGGGAACACTAATACCTGACTGAAACAGAGCTAGAATACTTGATCAAACACTGACAGGTAGATTCCCACTTATTTAGCTCCTCCACCAAAATGACAGTGTTATAGCCCCTGAGTATCTACAGATCATAATTCTTTGCTACAGTACTGCAATAATACTTTATAAGACCTGGACCCTGGTACAAGACAAAGTGTTGCCGTCTGGCATTAACACACTTATTTATCAATACAAACCTTTAAAAGAACCCTGTTGATAATGTTTACCATTAAGCTAGAGTTACAGTAGTTGTATATCTTTTTCCAAAGTACACTAAAGGTACAATATTGAAGGAAAGCAACAAATCAGGTCAATCTATGAGGGGTTAAACCACAGCTAGACAAGAATATGAATGGAACACATGAACACAGACATTGGGAAGTACCAGTGACAGTACCAACCATCACATACTGTACAATGTTACATCACATCATCTGGGTTTCAAAGTCTGGTTACCTTAGGATCCTAGCAAAAAAATTGCACAAGGTACTGGCATGGTTCCTTAGGGTCCTACAAACAACTGTTGTGGTAAATTGTTAAGAGTAATGTCCAAATGTTATTCTAACAAATTGTTCACAGAGTATTGACCTCAAAAGAGGTTCTGAAAGATAAGAAAAGGTTGTTTGAGAGGGTTAATCATGGGTTTACAGGTGGATGTGGGGATTGCATCTGCCCATTTTGCCAGCTAAAGGGGGTTTTGCAGGAGTGTTTCAAGCAAACATAGAAAAATAATGTGGATTTCTCACACACTCACAAACTTTCACAATGGTCTTTACCTTAAATTTCTTTTATAAAAGCCAACATGCAAGTCAAACATTCAAAACTTGTATTTTTCAGTCTCATTCACCATGGGCTGAGATGAATCATATACCTATTATGGTTGCATTAGTGACATAGGTCCCATTACATGGTAAGATTTTGCTTGACCCACCTTCTCCAATGAAAGAGTCAAAAAGAAGATAACTCACTTATCTTGTCTCTATAGTATGCCTGGAATCATCTGCAGTATACCAAGGAGGTGCTTGTCATGTTCAGCAAAATAAAAAAGGTTGAAAAAGCTCCAGACCATACTTCACAATATTTTGGAATGCCTTCATATGCCATTACATGAATACCTTTATTTTAACATCTTACTAACAAAGTTGGCTATTTTTGTTTAGTTTTGCACTTTTTTAATTTAATCACATTTTTTTTATTTGAACCAATATTTTTTTTTTCTTTCAAGTCATGAAACAATACATGCAACTTATTTTTTTTTTTATTTAATATGCTCATTGTTGTTCATTTTATCCTTTCTCTGTATAACATGGAACTTTAATGCAATGTTAGCTTGTTTGTAAGTTAGTCAAAATTTTTCAAAATTCTAGTAGTAGCAAGCTAACAACAATTCTCTTAACTGTGTTGTTGCGACAAAGCTCTTAATGATTACACTTCTTGAACCATACATATATCACTATTTGCAGCAATGGATTTTACAATTTGTAAGATCCCTGGTGCTTCACCATAATTCTATCCATGAATAATCTTGGAAAAAGGAAACCATGTTCACCCACTACTACTATACATATAGGAAGAAATGCAAGTTACATCATCTCCACAATGGTTGGGCTACAATGGTCAGCACACTTGCTTGTCTTTGCTCCAGGAAGTTTGGAAATGACACTCCCAAATTTGTTCTGACTTGACAGTGTATCAAAATTTCATGTTCAAATTGCCAATGTCTTGCCTCTATGCTGCTCTACCAGAACCAATGATTTGCTGATTTCCCTCCCCCCCCCCCCAGCCCCCATTTACTTTAGTTTACACCTATGGACCACCTGAGAAAAAAGTTTAAAAGATAAATCTTCTATTAGGCTTGCCCTCCTAACAGATGTGACAAAGAGAGTTTCTGTGGGAGGAAGGAAATATTATGTGCCAGACAAGTGCACCATACTGTAGTTAATGTGAAAGCTTAGCTAACTCTTCTTGCTGGAAAGTGCAACCCATACCCTCACAGAAAGATTTAAGAATACACCAAGACACAAGTGCAGCACCATCAGTGATTTTGTTGATGTTCATAAAACATTTGCTTTGCACAGTGTTTAGTAACAGAGCAACACAAAGCATTGTTGAAAGGCTGTACCAGTCTTAGGAAAATCATATGCCCATGAAAGATTTTAAGCACTTTCCAGTTAAACTTGCTTTTTGAGTTTTTGTTTGTGTGTGTATGTGTGTGAAAGTGTGTCTGTTTATGACACTTAGCTCTTTAACACAATATCTCCAGATAGGAAACATGGAAACTGGTCATACTTAGGAAGTAGATATATTATACTGAAAGAAAGATCCTCATCAATTTTGGTGGAGGTCAATGGTCATGTGAGGTAACCAGAGGTCAAAGTCTAAAAACCTTGTTAACACCATATCTTGAAAAAGGAAGCATGGGAAATCTCCATACTGAGCATGTGGATACATTGCATCAAGAGGAAGGACAGTATTGTTTTTGGTGGAGGTCAAAGGTCAGCAGGGGTCATCAGAGGTCATACTCTGAAAACCTTGTTAGCAAGATATCTTCAGGTAAGAAGCATGGAAGCTATTCATACTTGGTGTGCAGATGTATTACATAGTAAGAAAGATCCCTATTGATTTTGGTGGAGGTCAAAGGTTATGTGAGGTCACCTGAGGTCAACATTTGAAAACATTGTTAACACCCATCTCAAGATAGAAAGCATAGATAATCACCATTCTTAGCTTTTGGATACATTGCATCAAGAGGAAGGCCTGTATCATTTTTGGTGGAAGTCAAATGTCACCAGGGGTCATCAAAGAGCATACTCTGAAAACCTTGTTAACACAGCATCTCCAGATAGGAAACCTGGAAACTGGTCATACTTGGTAAGTAGATGTATTTTACTGGAAGATCTTCATCAATTTTGGTGGAGGCCAAATGTCATGTGAGGTCACCAGAGGTCAAAGTCTAAAAACCTTGTTAACATGATATCTCACGATAGGAAGCATGGATAATCTCCATTCTTAGCATGTGGATACATTCTATCAAGAGGAAGGACTATCGTTTTTGGTGGAGGTCAAAGGTCAGCAGGGGTCATGGGAGGTCGAACTCTGAAAACCATGTTAACAAGGTATCTCCAGATAGGAAGTATGGATACTCTTCATACTTAGCATGTAGATGCATTGCATCAAGAAGACAGATCTATCAATTTTGGTGGTCAAGGGGCCTCTGGGGTCATCAGATGTCAAACTCTGAAAACCTTGTTACAACGATACGTTATAGTATCTCAAGGTAGGAAGCATGGATAGTCTCCTAACTTAGCATTAAATATAACTTGGAGAAAGTGTTATATTATTTTTGACAAGGGGTAAAGGTTATGTTATCTGAGGTAAACCTGACATCAAACTCTGAAAAGCTTGTAAACAATTACTTTAAGCAAGGAAGCATGTATATTTCCCATACTTAGCCATGTAAATGCATATCATAGAGTGAAAGTGCCCTACTGTATTTGGTAGAGGTTTAAGGTCATCTGAAGTCACTGACTGTCAGCATGTAAAGAATTTTCATTACAGGATACCTTATCATTTGAAACTTAAAGAAACTTTTATACTGTACATGGTGTTTATTTACCATATTTATTACAAAACTGCTGCTGTCGGTGTTTTTGTGTTCAGTGAAAGGTCATTTCTGTTTACCAGAGATCAAAATCTGAAAACCTTGTCAGCATTTTACTTCAAGGTACTGTTCAGTAGATATCACAGAAACTTCTCATACATGGTGGGAATATTGGTCCAGATCATTAACACTGTAGAGTCTGTAGTTCTGCATGAAGCTTAAGTCTACGGAAATCAGTTCATCGAAACCTCAATGCATGTTTGCATTCTGGTTTTAAAAAAAGCAAATGATTTAAATGGTGAAATCAGCCAATCCTGGCCACCAACAACTTTACAGGGTTACATGCACAAATGACACATTGCTATTTAGGGAGTATACTACAGCATGACTCCATCTTTCCTCCTGATCCAACCTGAGGGTGACTCACCTCTATCATGAGGTGAACAATGCTGTTAGTGAAGTCACATTTCCAGACAAAGGAACACCATCAGTAATTGATCTGCTTTGGACCAAATCTTGACAGCTCCTAGCCCAGACAAGTTATCTATGTCAGAATAGCAATGGGTTCAGTTTACTATGAACTTTGATATTTGCCAATAGGGGAACATGAACGATATGTAGCAAGTATGCATTCTGCAAACATATTAGACATAAACTACTGCTAAAGGCCACACAGCAATTTGTATTCTCTCAAAGGAGTGGAATTCAAAACTGAGTACTGAGCTGAATGGTATTTGGTTTTCCTGACAAGGTCTATGCTTTATGCTGTAATTATTGTTGTTCTAAATCTGGAACACTATGTGCCAATGAGAACAAACTGGCTTAATACAAACAGTAGAAAATATAGCTGGCACTGAGGAGTGATACTTAGCTCAACAAACTCAAGTTAAATTATTTAATATTTATGGGAGCTCACTGAATGTGACACCAGGCATGTAAATGTGCAGTCATTCCCAAGTAACAACTACTTCCATTCTACCCAAATGGGCAAGTAGTATAAATGCCAAGCAGGGGCGGAATTTTTTGCCAGTCGGTTTTTACCAGTGGTTTTTACTGGTAACCACCGTCCGAGTAAAAGAGGTTTAAATGATGCTTACAAATACATTTTTACTTTTTTCAAAGTCTTAGGATGAAAGTCATTTTGTTACATCAAGATTAATCATTTTAAGAAACAATATGTATCATGTTAGAGTTTGAATGTTATTTGTTTAGGGATTTTGGCCACTTTTTGCAACTTTTACACTGTTTTTGTGTTAAGTGTACATATGCTAGGTATACTTAACGCAGCAAAATAATAAGGAAACTCAAGGAATAATTATTAAAGGAGTTATTCAGTTTGATCGGAAGCTTTCCTATGAATACTGACAAGTTGCTTACCCAACTCTTGGGCATACCCTTTCTAGGGGAACCTACAGGTGCGTAGGTCCTACAGCAGCTCAATGTCTTTAATACTAGTGTTTGCACCGGATAGGAAATTCGTATCCAGGTACCCGAAATGTATTACCCATCGGGTACCCAACCGTTACCTTGCAACATCTGACTTCAGTGCATTGTATGCACACACAATTCGTGACTCGACCCATCGGCCCCTCTTCTCTTCTTTGATGGGATCGATCTGATAAAAACTATACATCACATTGCTTTACGAAATTTACTAAAAAAAACTTCATTTCAACTTTCTCCTGAGTGATGAAGGGAAAAAAATTGTAAGATGTAGTAACCGTGCCAAGATCAAAAGCAAACCATAGAAAAATGCTACCAGGGTAGTAATTTTCTACCTGGGTTGTAATATCGGCGGTCACATACCCAGGTACCCAATAAAAACACTATTAAATACATTGACCTCGAGTAGTGTTCTGTCTTGTTCATAATTCAACCATCCACCTTCCTTCAACATTTCCACTTTCTTTTGGAAATAAAAGTGTGCCGTCTCTATATCAGATGGGTAATATTAATACCGTTTATAGAGTTAACTAGTCTTTAGTTATTTTCACTGTAGGTTTAAGTAACAGTACCACTTACAGTATAAAGTATAACATATATGTATGCACAGGCTAACAGGCTAACTCCTTTCAGTAACATGCACAGTAGGCTACCATTTCATCAAATCTGAAAATCCCAGAAAAAGATTATGCCTGAAATGGATTTTTCTGGAATTGAAGTTGTAAACAGATTTATGGGATTTGTGAAGTGCAAAATTAGTGGCCCTAGGCAGAAAATGTTTCACTCTGGTTTTCTCAATTGGGAAAAACATGTACATATTAAAAAAAAATGATTAACATGTGCTCATTTCATAGTTCTTGATATGGGCATATGTTTTACTTACAGTACAATCAAACCTAATGTTCAGTGCCTCTGCTATGTGTTACTTTCTCAATGGATTTGACTTGAGAACAAGCTACAGACAGCACTTATCTATTGTTTAACAACTAAATATTTTACACTGTTGACTCCAGATTCTGTGTGCCAATTCAATTTTCTGATAAATGTATAAACTCTAGTGTAAGCAAACTAAATCAAAGTTTCACTAGATGATCAGTATTCCTATGCAATAAAGCCATACAATGAAGGCAGAACTTCCCAAGTGGAACTACTTGGACATAAAGAGCTTTGATGTTGCAAACTTCCACAAGACTACCTGATATGCAAATACTTGTACACATAAATACAAAGCAAGATGCTCATAGACTTCATCAGATCACTTTCCAGAATCTCTCTCAAAATGTTGACCATATCAATTCAAAACGACTAAAAAATATAATATATGACCAATGTAAGTACCGTGATAGTTTTCGCATCTTGGTTATGCATAAATTAGGCTATATGAATGCAAAAAGGAATCAATGTCAGCTCTAAAATACATACTGTAGTTTGATGGCATATTTAAGGTGAGTTCCTTTCTGTTTAATATACATATTGCACTACAGAGAGTACCACTAATTAATCCACTAACAAAGACATTTACCTGGAATGTGATAAAAACGAAACTCTCAAATGACCATCCACAAGTTTTAGTTGGTAAAATTTCTTTTTTAGCTACTTTTTGCTCAGCTATTCAGCTGAGCTATTGCTACCTTGCACAGCTGCAGGTCTGTCACTTTTTGAAACAGACTTAAAACCTTGGTCACCTCAGCACTACTTTGGCTGACATTCTGTCCATGTTATTGGCTAAAAGGTCTTAACGATGCATTCATATTTGGTAAAGTTTATTGCCATTTAAAGTCAAGGGAGGTAATATTTTTGTTTTGTAATCATAAAAATGTTGACTATTTCCACATTTTTAATTTGCTGAAAGTTTGTATATAAGTAGTTTGAAGGATGCTCAACCAATCTTGTACTGGTGAAAGAATAACATCATTGTGAGGGCTTCATACAGTGGTTTTCTGACACACAATTTTCATCACCAGACAATAGCAATGACAGCATGTAACTACTGAGTTATCTCTGAAAATGTGTTGCTGTGTACTGTGATCCACTCACTCAACCAGGGAGCCAGACAGCCGCTTTGAGGGGAGTCCATAATGTCTTATTTCCTGTTTAATGACTGGTTGGATGGAATCACAAACAGCATCTTTACTTATTTCAGTTTTATTTAAGCACGTGAAACCTTGCCTATTTTAAATGATGCCATGGTCACACTTTCAGACTCCTATGCTTCCATCCCTGCTTCAAACGTATCATACTCTAAAACTCTACTAAATTCCCAAAGATTGTTGCACTGATCAGCTCAGTACTGTACAGTATGCAGGCCATGGTCAACTGTGCTTTACAAAACTGCAAATTGGTGTGGAAAACAAAGGAATAGCCTACAGCAGCAAAGCCACTTTTGTCAAATTATTTGTTTACACTTACAGGAAAGAAAAGAAGTATAGCTTCAATCTTTCTAAACTTGGCCACTTTGGATACTTTGTCTTGACATCAAACTAGAGTTTAAAATGATTTAACAGGATACAACACTCTCATACCAGTCATAAAACATGATGAAATGCTGAAAAATCTGTAAGTGTTATATAGGCTGTCTTACAGAGATATTAACATCATTTGTCTACAGTAACTATTAAAAATGTAGGGAACAAGGTATGCAGCAAGGCTAGCCATTTTGCAGAACGTAGGAGTGAAAAGTCCTAAAAATATACTAAGAGCCAATATGCCTCAAATTTGTATATTTTTCAACAAACTGATTTATTTTGGCAAGAGAAAATGAAAGAGCAATACATCCCAATATGCAGGGGTGAAAGGCCACAGTATATTAGTGTCTAGTATTTAAGGTAATTAATGGTGTTTACAGTCCTACTGTAACATGGAATTATGTCTAATCAATACACTTGCCTTGCACTGAGTCAAAGCTGTGCTTGGACAGCAAAGAGACACTTTAAATTACTTGTGGAATTTAAATAATTGAATGCAAAAGCTGGACAAGTGAGAAGGAAAGGGGTGAGAGTTGAGTGCCACTGCAACATAATAAACTTAAAGGGCAATACCAAAGCAAGTCTCTGTGGGTTCACCAGCTTCTATAGTAGGTTATGAGAGGGTCAAATTTTACAAATTGTCAATTTAACCAAATAAGAAATTGAGTGTGGATACTATCCACAAAAATCAAAATAAAGAAGCACCATCTTTGTGCTCCAGCTGCCTGACTGCTCTACTTCTTCAGTATGCTAGAGTATATACTACTGTCATTGCCAGATGTGTGACATGGACACATATAAAACATAAACCAAGACATGCATACATGTAAAAGTAGTTTCCTACTCAAGGACTCCTGGGGTAAATAACATAAATCTTGCAAAAGTTTTCGAATATAAACATTATTAATGCCAGAACCAGATAAAAATCTCACAACTCCATGGCCTCTTAATAAATATCAAATTATATGAAAAAATATGCAGATGAGTGTAAATGACTTGCTGAAATGCCACTGCTAAAACGCTTGCTTTACTAGTCTGACAGATTTGAGCAAAAATGGAAAATAAAGAGTATATTACGTGTTTAAAAAAGGGAAATACAAAACACTGCCTAGTCAAAAGTATTGGAATATGTTTAGGCAGTCCATTTGAACAATAAAGATAGACCAGAAAGCCCAAAGGCTTAGTGATTCCTTGCCTAGAAAAGGGGAAGCTTTGTTACACCAAGGTTCATCCCTCAAATTTATACTTCTTGACTACATCATTTTAGGATGTGTTCAC
>WURT03011708.1:0-16344 GCA_009936505.3 Holothuria glaberrima | reverse complement strand
CACTGATTAGTAGTCAAAGGCACACATTATGCTGTTGGTTCCTATCTTTACAGCTAGTTACAAGGTGAACATATTGTAGGCCTTCTACCTCATGACTAAACAACATAAAACTGCTATAAAAATCTTCCTAGAGTCAAAAAATCAACACCATTTCTCCTATGACTAACTAACAAATTTGTGGGCCACCTATCTGTACAGCTAGTTACTAGGTGAACATATTGTAGGCCTCCTACCTTATGACTAAACAACATAAAACTGCTATAAAAATCTTTCTTGAGTCAAGAAACCAACACCATTTCTCTTATGACTAACTAACAAATTTGTGGGCACCATTGTGCAAGTTTTTGTAACAGCACTAATTCAGGTCCTGTTTAATGGGACAAAATTCTCTGTTTTGCTTAAGACTCACATTATCTCTGTATTCAAATCTGGCATTTGTCACTTGCTGTGGACAACTCCTGGTATGTGATGAAACAGAATGACAATTTTTTGGTTTAAAGCTCAACAATTCTTACTTCCTTGGAACAATTTCCTTGTATTAACCCTCTTACAATACTTATCAGCATTCTGACTTTTGGAAGACTTTTGTTCCAACAATTTTTTTCTTCCCATCTTTAGCATTCAGAGCTTTTCCTGGAGGAATGACAGGTCGACCCATCTTTACATCTCCATTGACTAACACCTTCTTTGAAGGAGCGTTATCCCCTGCCGATGTACTAGAGCCAGTGCTAGATAGTGAAGGGTTCCTTTGGAAACGTGCTCCATTTTGCTGGCCAAGGTATCTTGATGGAGCTAATGGTAAATGGTTTGAGATGTGTCCATTTATTTGTGGCATGTCACCAGAAGAACTCTCCATTGATGATGTTGGTGAATACCAGGATGGTCTGATAGCTTGCTGTTTGGTTTCTCTCCTCTGTGGTTGGCCACTGGGTACATGAATCACACTAGGAATGGATGAAGTTGAAGAATAAACACTGCTATTAGTACTTTGAGAACTATGAGGTCTCCCATGGTGAGAGGAATTGGTTGAGTTTTTACTGCTCTGTTCTGAGGCTAATGAACTGGCAGAGTTCTTTCTAAATTTCATGGTCTGTTCATAGGAAGGGAGAGGCTTTCTAGATGGACTATCTGAAGACTGGCACTTCTGGTCTGTATTGGAGCTAGAAACACTGACCCCACTTTCCGAGGAAGACATCCTGTTGTGGTTATTCACTGAAACCTGACCACCAAGTCCAATAACATCCACACCAATGGTATCCTCAGTACCATGGCTGTTTTGTCTTACTGACAAGGATGCTACTCCTTCTTTGGGACTCAAGTTAACCTTCAATGCTTCATCACTCTTGGTTACTTTTCTGGTTGTGGCCAGCATAGCTAATCTTGGAGGCTTAGTCTTAACGGGAGGGGGTATTTTACCATTGACCTGATTTGCACCGGTCACAACTGCAGGCTTACCATTAGGTGATGCATGATGCTCCCCCATCAAAGGTCTGTCTACAAATGTTTTAGCTTCATTCACTACATCTGGTGCAGGAGGATTGCTCTGTTTGAAGACCATTTTCTGTTGCATCTTTTGTACAGCATTCATATGAGCCATAGTATCCTGAAGCACCTTCATGGCAATTGCTTCGTGGGGAGATTCCTTTCCTGAAGACTCAGAGGACATTCTCCGATTCGTCTGTCCAGACTTAGTTCCTGTCTGACTGTCCAACGAACTCTGCCTTGAATTATTCTTTGAACCATTCTGCATTTGTCTTGGCATAAACGCATGCCCCTCTCTAGTGATGGGACTCACTCGTGCACTAGGACTCAGTCTTGCACTTGGACTTAACCTGGACAGAGGACTACCTTGGGACCCTGAGCTGCCTCTGGAGAGAGGAGGACCTGAAGTTGGACTCATACCTTTGAATGCAGTCCTTATTGATGACTGAGGCAAGAATACTTCACTAGAAGTGCTAGATATGTTAGAACCTGTCCTCCCACGGAAGACAAGATTTCTCAAATCATTTGTTGTGAGTTCCAGACTAGAGGCAGAGCTTACATTTGAGGGGTAACCACTGTAGTCAGATTCTTCCACAAATCCAGGGTTACTCACACCCAGGTACTGTCCTTGTTTATCCACTACTAAATTCTCACGAGATGAACTAATTGGACTTTCATGACTACCACTGGGAGAGTTCTTTTCATCCCAGGCAAAAGTTAATTTCTTCCTCCTTTCCTCTGCTGGAGATTTTGTATCAACCAAAGTTCCCTCCAGGAGTGTCTCTTCATTTTGAGAATTATGAGGAGACTGGAAGCCCTCCCCTGATTTTTGAGTTGGACTCTTAACTACAGGAGAAAAGTCTAAAGTTCTGGGAGCTCCCAGTGATCCCTGAAAAGCTGATTGAGTGTTTAGAGCATCAGGTGATTTAGGTGTTGATGAATGAGATTTTCTGTTCATTGTTCGTCTCCCTTCTTTTACACTTTTCACGACAGATCTTGATATTTTGTTCTCCAGGGATGGCCCTGTATTGCCTCCTCTCAAAGAGTGGCTGGATATGATAGATGATGCTGACAGGGCTGAGAGAGACATCCCTGAGAAAGAAGTACCAGATTGGGAGGAGCAAAGGCTCTCCATTGATGAAAATTGTTCCAACTGTATGGTCTTTGGTGTCTCTGATGGGTCTGAAATGAGAGAATATACATTTTTTTACAGATAATGGTTAGCTTACAAGGAACAAACTTTACTGAGAATACAAGACAGTGTAGTACACTCCTTGTTCTACTCTAGACAACATACATGCTGAAAAGACTAATAAACCATCCCACCTTACAGTTCTTGCGAGAGATGATATCAATCTTTACAGCATGCCCCTTTACCTAAAAATTGGAACTCTGCCTAGCAATACATGTGGGTAATAGTTAGCATTTCTAAACAGCAACAAAAATGCAAATGTTTGTGCACCCAAATATTTTATTACAAATTCAAACTAAAAAGAATGACAGAGCAATTTGTACTATCTACTACCAATATTGCCAGATGTCCTGACTGAATCTTGCTATCTATTGATGTAATAAAAGGACTCGATTGACAAAACCATTCAGAACACATAGATGTCTTTTAAGCCACAATACAAAAATAATCATCTTTCCTATTTTAGGTAATGACCACAAAAAGCAACCTTTCCAAGTCTTACTTCAAGAAATACTCTCATACTCTCATGCCATGATCTCTTTTTGTGATACATGAATTCAATTATCATTCTCTTTCTCTCCCCACCCTCCCATAACATACTGACTCCACTGGATAACTCTATGTTTCCTAGCTATGAACTATGATGATTTTGGAATACACAATTACATTACTTTTAAGAAGTAAGGCAGAAATTTAGGTGGATACAGGAAGTCTTTTGACCTGATGGTATCACTATAATGGTGTGAATACACATTCTAAGAACGATGCATTTCCAGACAGTCTACTTATTCACTCACCAAAGATTGACATCAAAGCTATTAAGGTGTAGTTGATAATGCGACGACTGACATTTTTACTGGTCACAAGCAGAACCTCTTCTTTACCAACATCGATCAAATCAAAACCTAGAAGAGAGATGTTGATACAACATTACATTGAGAACTAATTCATCAAAGATAACATGCTTTCCGATGTAAAAAAAAATTAACTGCTTTTCTTTTTAAACCCAAACACAACATCATGACTGCCTTAAAACGCCATCAGCCGGATCATGGGAACTTTCTTCCCAAAAAGTCTGGTCACTAAAATGCCAGTTGTAATGACCAACCTTTGGTAAGGTATATGCACAATGTAATGTTTCCAACTTCCAAAATCTACTGTATGGCTCTAATACAAACACTTTCTCATAAGTAAAGGTTACAGTCAATAAGATATTAAGTATATCTTCAAGCTTTAAATACCAAGTATTTCACATTTTCTGTCATAAAGTTAATTATGTCCTTTTTCATAACTCCCTGAATAAATTTTGAATCATTCAATACGTCAATATAACAGAACCTTCTTCAGTTACAAGAAACCTAGTAATGTCACTGCCATTCATGGATGCTGCTCAACCTTGTAACTACGAAAGACAAATATTCAAGGCTCCAAGAAGTTTTCATCCACATCGAACTTTGACCACATACTTACCTAAAGAAGCTAGCATTTCATGGCATCCTGGAGACCTCCACAGCTCTACCTTGACTGGTATCTGAATGTTACTGTTACCCTCCCTACTGTAGTGAGTCATAACATGTTCAAGCTGGTGGAAACAAGCAAAATTAAGATATCTTTAGTACACCTTACATTTGAAACCACATGGCTTCCATTACATCCCTTCAAGCTGACCTAAAGTTGGATACACGTTGAAGGGTTGGGAATCAGTACTATTCAAAAAAATTACTTTGGGTGAAATATTGACTAACCAAATTTTAAACAATATTTTTCCATTTACTTTTCTCACTGATTTTAGACAAATTTAATAGCCATTTTGATAGAATCTTATAATCCAGCATTTTGGAAATTGTTCAATCTCTCTCTCCCCTCCCATTCCTTAACTGATTCAGACAAGGGTGTTTAACAATCACAGTCTGTAAGTTGTTATTACTTTCGATCAGATCAATGTCCTCAATACATACATTAAATGAGATATTACAGGATATTTTTACTCATTTTAGTGAACTAGATAGCAGCATGCAGGATCAGTTTGACACTAATTTCTTACAAGGATGCTGACAAGAATTTTCATCATGAAAGCTTACAGCTTCAAAATATTTTGGAAGATAAAGAGATTTTATCAGGTTGTGAGAATCTTTTTAAAGAACTGCAGCAATGTGATGCAGCCATTTTTAAAGGTGCATTTTTGGTTTGAATAATAAGTTGTACAATTTATGTCAATCCTACCCTATCCACATTGAAAGGGAAAATGCAGTCGTGAATGGATATTTTAAATGAGGTGACAACAATTTTGTAACTGAATGTTTAAATGAATGCAAAATATGCCATTTGTTTACCTTGAGAATGCAACATCTTTATTCTAAAACAATAGGAAAGATACTTCCAATACAAACAAGATGAGATTTGTAACAACTAGTTCATGTGTCAAAGAAAGTTTGGGAAAACTGTTTATTCCCTTTCAAGGACAGATCTCTTACAGCTGATTTAAGTATTAAATACAGGAAAAGATGTAATTCAGAATAAAATGCTAATAGATTCTAATCTGATGACATCCACCACAACAACATGTAACATATTACTGGTGTACTGTGTAACTTATAAAAAGTAACAGAGGAGAGGGAATGCAGGTATAATCAAAAAAAAAAAAAAAACAGCAAACGAACTTGCCCTGCATAATGATGTTTGCTGCGTTCCATTCAAAGCATGCTAATGACAAGGAAGTGACTAAGCTTGGATAACTCCAATATTTTTGGGAGTCCAGAACCAACAGCCCTATTATTTGCAACGCTGAAGAAGTTTCTACTCCTACAATGACGTCCTAACTGAGCATAACATCTCAGCAGTACTATCCAATGCTATCCTACCAATGTGTATTAATACATCAGTGAGTCTACACTACAAACTTTTCAAAGGCTGCTTGAAACTGACAATGTCAGAAAATCACAGCACGGAGAGCAGCCAACTTAAGGGAAAAACTTGCAATTGAAAAGAGAAACGATAAAAAAAGCTGGGAATAACGCTCCATTAAATCCTTCAAAATAACACAAAAATAAACCCCAAAATAAGAGTTTGTACTTCTTTTTGACAGCATTGAAAATTACTAAGGAACCACAATTCCAAGGAAAGACGAGTCACTAAGATTCTGCTTGTAGTGTAGCAGGCCTACAACTTTGGAATTCCCTCCCACCATCAATCAGAGAAACCCCCTAACTGGTAGTGTTTAAGAGGCGTTTAAAAACTTCTTTTTGCTTGATGTGGTTGTCTCTCTCTCTTAGTTATTTTTTTCTGAGCTTGTTTTATGCTTAGATCTGTGTATAAGTGCATTTCAGATATATGAATGTATGTATCTATAATCTAACAATCTTATCATCAATTTACTCCCGACCAATCAGTTTCATCTCTGCCCTATGGTCTCTTTGATAACATTTGGCCTTTCCCAATTAACTTGGGCAACTCCACACAATTATTAGACACTTCATGGACTAGCATGATGAAAATGCAAAGTCTCAAAGACTGGGAGCTATTTTGAACAGATTACAAAGTATTATACCGTTTATTATCAATCAACTACATATTTCGTACACTTTAAGCACCTTTCAAGGGCTCAATATCTGTCCTCAAGTACATGTTAGATCTTTAGGAAGACTTTTAGGAAGACTTTTAGGAAGACTTTTACAGCAGTTTGAATTATTACCTAAGTTTTAAGATGATATAGTTGATAGACGAGAGAACAATATAATTTTTGGACTATGTTGTAAGTGTTCTTTAACTGTAATTTAAGCAATTTGTATGGAAAAACAAAGTCCAAATACTTTGATGGATTTGCCAATGACACATTCAAATTTGAGAACTTTCTAAGTCTACGTGACTATGTACAAACTATAGTATATAAATAAAGAAAAATGCCATTTCTAGAAAACATGATTGTGTCCATCATTGCAGGATAAAAAAAAATTAAGTCCGTGTAAAAAAGAATTTCATGCGGTTAATTTTAAACAAAGGACTCATCAAAAAGAAGTAACAAAAAGCAATTCACGAATAACTTGAGTTTGTGACTTTTTCCAAATACAGCAGTTCTAATACGCTTTATATCCACTGTATGTTGCCATCATATTAGCTAGTAGTACATGAAACGAAGGGCTCATTGTTTTCAGTGGAGAATAATTTATCAAGTGTTCTACCATATTGTGATATACATGCTGGTTATATTGCTACACAAATGCAAATAAGGTAGCATCGGTTTTTGTTGTTGTTGATAGCAACCAGAGGATTGAGTACTGGTTTAATGACATATCAATAAACCTCAGGTCTACTCATGAAATTTGAGCACTACATTATCTTGTGTTTTACTATCAAAAATTTGAGGCAGATGAAATCATGGAAGCACAAAGAGCCACACTACTGCATCATGAACTAGGGAATAGGGTGGGGGAAGGAGGGTGGGATGGTAGACAGCCTGATGATATAACAGTTTATACAGTGATAGGAAACAGGGTTGCAGTTGCCTTTGATGTTGACTTGTACAAACTGCAAATAGCTGTCCTATAAAACATCATGAATGCTACAATGTAAAGAATTATAATATGAATGTAAATATAAACAGATAATTAACAAGCAGTATTTCAAAAGCAACAAATAACTGACAATCACAAAGCAATTGATATGTGAAAAACTATGAAATGGGAAAAGGAAAATGATGTATGAAAAACAATTTTATAAAGATTAGATGCACAAAAATTGTCAGTTCAAACAAGGAGGGAAAATTTCATTGCAAGAGACTAGGACAAAAAAAAAAAAAATAAAACTTTACAGTACAGTCACATTAACTCTAGTCAACAAAGGAATGTGCCTGGAAATTGTTTTGTCACAATTAAGTCCTGTCTATGCAATCATACATTTGGTCAAAAACATCACCTTACACTAGTGCACTAATGGAAAAAATATTATTGTAGGGACTGCTTTCCCAACAAATTTGAACTATGTCATACATGTACGAAGGTGTTTAAACTTTTTATAGATGCATGTTTCATCTTCCTTACAAGTGTTCAAACATTTGTATGACAATGTTCATGAACACATATTTGATCGGGTAGACAGGCCTTTAAACTTCATCACAACAAGATGTACCCAGTAGACTAAAAGTTAACCATTTCAGTGTGAAAAAGGGAAGTAGAGCAAACTTCATTAGTCGGTTCTTGTGATATCACTATTCTAATATCTCACAAGACAGCTTTCCAAGCATACTGATTTGTGACAAGGTAACTATGATGTAACTAGCTCACATCACTTTCTTTTTCTTGAATTCTTTCCTTCAAAACACTTCAAGAGTACAACTAATCGTTTCAAATATTGTTTCAGAAATCCTCATGTTTAGAGCAGAATTAGAGATCTGATACCTACAAGTGCAATTTATCTTTGTGCAGATAAAAGAATGTGAAACAGAATATGAATAAGAAGAATAAGAAATCAGCATATAGTGAGCATATAATGGCAGCATTTGACACTTTAAACTTTGTGCAACTCTTCAGCAATAATTCAACACACAAATACAAGCATCTCAAACACTATTAGAATGATGATGAAGAGCTATATATGGCATCAAACAAAGCTTTCGATGTTTTTTTTTATTTTTATGAAAATAATCCCATGAAGAGCATTTTCTTCTCTTTCCCAAAATTTCACTGCAATGAAAAAGTGAATAAATTACAAACAATGACTCAAAATTTTCTCTTTCCATGCTTTGAACAATGTATCCAGGAGTCTACATGTTCAGTCTTATAGCAGCTCTCTTTCAAAGTTAACTGCAGCACCACATACATATATGCCCAGACATCTTTTCATGTTTTCATTTTAAGTAGGCCTTTGGATGGTCATTCATTTGATTATTTCAGGATGATGATATGCAGACAAACTCACTTTCATTTAAACCTTTGAAAACTTTTATATTTTCTTTAAATGGTGAGGGGGCTTTTGTTTTCACCTTTTTTTCTGACATGCTATGATTACAAAGAGAAGAAGAACACTGCAAACAAAGTAGTGATTTCACAGTTTGTTACACAAAGCCTACCATGTACTCCTCCCCACTTTTATGGGATTGGTCCTGATTAAAGCTATCACTTGTACTGTTGTTAAACTTTGTGGTACCCTTCCTTAGGGCTTCCACACTTCTAAGAATGCTCCGTAACTATAAGTGAAAGCGTGCAAAAATGGGAGAAAACAGCCATTAATATATGTTACATTCGAATGGAACAGTTGCAGCTGATTCCATATCTTTTCTAACCTAATGGTCAACACCACCACATTTTATGGTCTTCAAAGAGTTCTACATTCTTGCAGATAAATACATATTTTGCCAGATATCTAACACAAATATTGCAAGCCTAACATATGTGACATGTGGAAAGCATCCTGCACCATTATCCTTGCTCCGACTGATTACCTTCCACCTCATCCTCAAGAAAAGATCAACCTCAAGCCATCCACTCAACCACCCCTGCCTCATCCCTGCCACACCCACTCATCCCCACTGCATCTCTCCCCACCTCATCCCTCCCCTACAAGAATTCTAGAGAGACGCAAGTCCATCAAAAGAAAAAATCCTCATACTGAATGAAAATGTTTCTCTTTAAGTATACCAATTCTAAAGACATTTAATCCTCTTTAAGTTTTGTGAAGATTTTTTTTACAACAAACCTGTGATTATTTTTCCTGTTACATAGGACTCTTCAAAAGCCATCCAGTTTCAGTTTTTACTTCGAATAAAAACCTAACCTAATCTAATCAAGTTAAGAAACAGTTATTACTGTAAGAGGTAAAATGTTACGAACCGAATTCACAAAATGACAACTACACCTGTAGTAACAGGAGGAAAAGTTCAAATGGCAGTATTTTTTCCTCCTTTCAGTAAGATTTATAAGGTGTTTGAGGTATCTACCAGGAGAGCAGCTTACCATTGCAATTAATTCTTGAGCCACTTCATGGGATGACAACATTTTGGATACTGCTGTGAGGGTGTTTGTCTGTAAACCTGAGAAAAAAAGAAATAATATTAGTTTGAGAGCTTTAGGAAGTACACAACATTTCAAACATACTACCATTACTTTCAGTTAAAAAATCTTAAAACGGTTGACATACTAACACCTAAAAAGGTGGCTATGAACACACCATTTCCTGCTGTAGTATGGATGGATAGAATTTCATGCTTCCAATGTTAAAGTCTGACAGATGAATAAAAAAATCCCCAAAAAATGGATATTATTTGATAATGTGTAAGGTCATAAGCAGTCACCCCAAACTTACTTTGAAACAATAGCTAAATCTCACAAATTGCATCTTATTTTCTTCCAAGTTTCTTTCATGATATTTTATGACATAAATATTGCATGTTCAAGGTAAACCAAGCAGTTGCTTCCCGTAAATTTTACAATCAAGTGAGAAAAATACTGTCACATGATTCTCAAGAGCCATTCAGGAAATAGGATAGTCTACTATACAATTCTTTTTAATGGGGTGGACTGCATTCTCCCTTTAAATGTGAATTTCATTTAATGAAATAAAACTTCAGCCCCAATCCATGTTTTTATGTCAACTTATCTGTGCTACTGACAAGATTTTAAAACTGCTAAATGTCAAGATCCTTAAACACTCAGCATGATATACTCACTGCTAAGTCTGTCCTTGCCTATAACACTCAAGTATGATGAAATTCAATAACAAATGAGTGTGATGACCACAAACCTTCTCAAGAATGGTGAATTTAGAAGGCAAAACAGACGACTTTAAAACTATGAAGGAAGGCGCAGAAATATAGATTAACGCTGACCACAGAAAAGGTGTACATTACCAAAATTCCTGCAAAAATTAAAGGGTCTGTTGCATCCTCCCAAACATATCTGGAATAGCCCTATAGTTCTAAATAAAATTGGTGATTGCACTCTGATTGACGTAAGTTCAAACATTATCATCACTTTGATTGGTCTGTCACTGATGACTTGTACAGATAGCAAACAGCCCACACATGACCTGTGTGGATATTGCCCTGAGTAATTTACACTTCCTACAGGCTATTGTTGCTTTGCATGGGAGGTGCACTAAACATGAGTCCTTTTTGAAATTGGAGGTGGAGCTAGAAGAAAAATTAGTTGGGAGAATTTTTAGTGTTTGAAATGAACGTTCATGCCCTTTAAGCAAATTACCTGGATTTGAGTGTTCCTAGAAGTCAAAAAAAAGTTGTGTATTGCACTTGTCTAGGCAACTGCCTTGACAAGTACATTGTTACAGTAATTTGAAAATAATTTAAGGGTGCACAGAATTTGGCAGTGCACAAAATTTAGTGTATCTACTATATTTCACAACAAATAAGCCTAAATGATTTTTTCTGCATTGTGCCTCCATCATATTATCGCTTTGAATCAAATTAGTCTTCATATTTCATTTTCCATGTTTTGGAAGAATTTTGGTTATTTTCTGGCCATGAATAAAACCTGTCCTTGAATTTCCAGAAGGGTTTTTCTTTATTAATTTTTACATTCCTCTAAAGCTTATATCAAATTTCATTAAAATTTTATAAATGCAACAAATTTATGCCAAGGAAGGAAGCATTCCCAGGTACTTTTCATTTAGTTACTTTTATTCAACAAACCTAAAAGAGCTTGTAAGCTGGTACTGGCCCTGAGGAGTTGATCCCCTGGATCAGAGATTGGAAAGAAGACAGATGGAGGAATGGAGCTGCCTGTCTCTTCTTCAAAGCGAAATCCAACTGATTTGAGGAGTTCCTGCCATCCTCTTACTGCTCCTACTTTATTGATGATGCTCTGCTGAGTAGTGTACATGGGGTTGGTCTGTCCCCGATTAATCCTCTGCAGGGATTTCTCAATCTGTTGGAAAATTTGATTCTCTGAATCAATCTGACATTGTTACAAAAAAAAATGCTTGAAAGCAGCAAATTTATTTACTACATGTGAACTACATTATCTTACCCTTATGAGTGAACTCATTGTTGTGATTGTATCTACTTGAAGAAGTAGAAAAGAAGTATAGATGAAGATCTGCTATCCTTTCTCAAACATCATGAATTAGACCTACTTATGTCAATACTACTTCATAAGTTACTGCTTTAATGGATCAAACCAACATAAAACAGCTTTTAGATTGTAACTTCAAGCACCTTGTAGATTGTAAAAACACTCCATAAGAAGATACAAAGGAAATTGAATAGCTAACTTTTTTACCACTGCTTTGTAGTTTAAGAAGGAATAATCAATCATATTGCAAATTACTGTAATCTTCTTTCCATTGGAAAAACTTTCCTTTTGGTTATGATGTGATATCTCAGATTTGGACTAATCTGTCTTAAATGTTGTTAAATTATTGAACATGGCTCACCAAATGAAGGAGAACTCTGAGTGCCTCCCTACACTTCATAGGGGTCATCAGAAGGTCACCAAGGGCATTGCCAAACATTGCACTCTTGTTGCTCAACCGTACATCGCACCCAATCAGGGTGAATCCAGCCCAGTTGGATGGATGGCTAAACTGACGTTCCTCCTGGACATATCTCATACCATCTGTGAGGGCACCGCTGGCTTTTGTTCCTCTCAGCAAACTCTCATACATCCCCCTCATGAGTGAGGCATTTGCAAGGTCTGAAACAGGCCACATAGGAATAAGGACACTTTGAGCCCCAGCAGCAAGAAATGCCTTGGCGATACCAAGAACACCATCAGTGGTGATGCGGCCACCTCGGCCTTCACTGCTGTAAGCACTCAGCACCACAAGTTTGGCTGTAAGATGAAGATCTGCAATGTCAGCTGCAGTCAATAGAAACTGAGAGAGGGAGGGCATTTCTGTAATCTCTAGGTCACTCTCTTCACTGTCATTGAGGTCCAGTCGCTCCATGTCACCTTGGACTTCAATACTATTGATGGGTGAAAGAAAGAAAAGAACCACTTGTAATGAAATAAGCCCATCTTAGCTGAAATATCACGCATGAAAATTTCATACAGTTGGGTGGGTAGGCAATGCAGGCAATTCAGGCTGGGGGGCAGGCAGGCAGGCAAGGTAAGGAAACCAAACACTTGAGAGTTTGAGATAAAAAATGTCATTTTCTCCTTGCTTTGACATAATTTGAAACATCCACTGTATTTTACATTTTTTTTTTTGTGTTGTCCATATGCTACTCTAATAACCATGGTTATTTTCTTTTTACAATCATCATCAAGCAGTTGATTTATTTGATCTTTTTCTAACAACCTGGACAACTTTCATACTGAGTTCCACAATGTTTTAAAAAAGAGATACTAGTAACAAATGAGTCTCCAACATTCCATATCATAATGTTCAATATGCATTCACATTCACAGAAATTCCATATGTAAATGGAACAGATATGACCCACTACTTGCTTCGCAATCATTCTTTTGCATTTTCTGTTATATTAGCCATTCATGCTCATTAATACTGGCTCCCAAAATATCATGGCATAATAGGCATGCACTGACAGACAAAGACACACTGTACCTCCCTCTATTCAAAGTATTCCTTTTCAAACCTTTTAAACTACTTTGATTAGAACATCTGTCTATGTGGAGATCAGTAGTTTTAAAGGATGATCATCATGCAAATCTATAATAGCACTCTGTTAATATACATACCTAGATGTGACAGGCTTTGAATCCCCCTCCTGGCCCTCCCCTGGGGAGAGGATAATAGCTGAAAGCTTCCAGCTTACAGCAGCTGCAATATGAATACATTCAGCTTGACATATGGTCTTCAGCAAAGCTTCTTTACTTGCAGCTGACCCAGTTAAGGCTTGAACTCCAAGCATTTCAGCAACTTCACGGGCCTCCTGTGAATGAGGAAAACAGATTTGTATAATGCAAGTTGAAGGCCTAAATAAGAATTATCAGCTGTTGAGATGAAACATGAAGTGAATTTTAAATCTGACTCTACAAGTGATAGCAACATAATTAAATAGAAATTCACAACAATATGAAGGGACAAATCTGTGTACTTTACATTGAACAATGTAAAAACAAATTGCAACACCATAAAATGATAAAAACACACAAGAGACATTTCCAGTCCAAGCAATTCAAATCGATATAACTAAAAGAACTTACTGCAATGAAAAATGTAACAGGTAATTCAAATCAACTAAAGCCACATCAAGGCAAAGGACAATGAATTAGCATACTAAATTTAGTTTGGCATACATATGAGTGACCATCTCAAGTAAAACCAAACAACTTAAAGATCACTTTGAATAAAAGAAGTTAAAACAGAAAACTTTGATAAAATTTGAACAGTTATATAACATACCCTCTCAGAGTTTGGAAGGTCACCCCATTTCCACCTCTTTGTTACACTCTGAGGTAGCAGGGGGTTTCCAACAACTACTGCAGGAGTCATGCCACTACTAGACAAGGAACGGTTCTCCCAGTAAAGGTTGGTGTTGAGGGACTTCAAAGATGGTACTGTTCTTATCGTGAAACGTTCATGGAGAGGAGGAGTGGACGCTCCTTTTAGGAGGACAAAAGGCACCATATGGAGATCACCTGTAAAGCAACAATAATATATTCAAATTGGTAAAACCTGCTGATGATAAATATAGATCAAAAGAGCAAACTATGTAAACACTGAATAGATTAAAGTAGGTAGTTTCTTAAAAAAATAGGGCTTTATGTACTGTTGCTTCATTTCCATTTAATATCTTAACAGCTGGTTACCAGCATCTAAAATTTTCCCAGAGATTTTCCCCACATTTGAGTACATCTTTCCTAGTTGAGCTGCTTAAAACATTTCCAACTAACAAAGTCGATACCATTACTAGCTGTCCATGGGTTACACGACATGATGACATACAACTCTTGCATGTGAGAGTGGCATTGGCATTTGCCTTCTTGAGCTAATGCAATTCCTTGTGATTTCCCTAGCTGAAAAAAAGGAAACTTATTTCCCTTTCATGGTCTCCCTGTCTGAGTTCGTTGGAATCTTGTCTTTTTAGTGACAGAATCTTCAATTCAACTTACAAACAGTTTGGAAGTCTTTGTGCAAGTGGGACGTTTGTATATTTTCACCAAACATTACAGAGTGTAACTTAAACTTGCACTTTCAGTGATGGTTCATACTTGTTTGAAATTCAATAAATTGTGAAATTAGCACACAAGTTGTTTCATTAGTGTCATACTACACAATGCCATGGTGTTAGATAACTTTATCCTGAATGTGGTTCATAGAATACATCCCAATTTTAATAGCTTGCCCACAAAGATGATTAGCTAACCAGTGTTTTTGGAACAACAGGACACAAGAAATCCAGAAATCATCTGCAAGGTTTTGACATAAATCTGCACAATTAGGTCAAATTTGGGGTACTGTATACCTCATGACAACTTAAACCTCCATAGAGATTTACTAAACTAACACTAAATAATTTTCAAATCTGTAGCATCACAAACAAATGGAAAGGCCTTTTTAATAATAAGCTTTCTATTATTTTTTCGCTCTAATGAACATTTAATAGTACTTTATTAACTTGGTACAACACGAACAGCTGAAGGGAGCGGCACTGTTTACTAAACTGCAGCAGTATTTTAATTAAAGTTGACAACTAAATGCAGTAATGGTGAACTTTACCATAGAGATTAAAATCTAGCTTTTCTAAAATGACTTTTCAGTTTGAAATTTTAGTAATATTAAATCTGTCATAAAAGAGTAAATTAAATTTGACCTTCTGCTTCTGAAAACAACTTTGTGAAAATAACTTTCTTCTTTGAAGAAAGTTTGAAATTATTTCAGGGTTAAGAGGGGATACCATGATTTAGCAAATCTAATGGAAATAAAAAATAAAATTAGATACAGAATTGATGCTGCGAAGGAAAATTTGAGATGAGAATACAAGCAAACTTTATTTCCCTAAAGATCCTGGTAACAAATGTAAAGAAAGGCTGATTGGCCCAGAAAAGTTGTCTAACAGTTTAACACCACTTATACTCCAAATACCTGCATATAATACAAAATGAAATGTACCTTAAAAGAGATATTTCCTGTGAAGGAGATGGGAGAGCAAGGGCTGTGTATGTACTGTACTACTGTATGTATACATCAAAAAGATGTTGAATTGCCTTGTAGATTTGAATTTCCTTACCTCTTTTTGGTTAATGTTTGACAGGAAAACTCAATGCCTAACATTATGTAGGTACAGAAACAGAAAAAAAATTCAATTCTGAATACCAATACAATGCTATAAATTTATCAAAAATTATACACTCCCTAGTAGCAGTAGTAATGGGATAATTCAGATCAAAGTCTAACACTATCACCTACTGAAAGTAACACATGTATATAAGGGGCTCCTTTCTGTCTTAATCTCCATCAAAAACCACTCAACTTTGGCTCTTTTCCTTCTCTACTGATTTTCTGTAAGCCTTTATTCAATTTTACATCACTATAATGGAAATCATACTTTTCTCTTTCCTTAATACATCAAATTTGCTGCCAACTGTAACTATATCTCAACAATCCTGGAAAAAAGGATGTGGCCGTGGCCGGCACGACTTGAACCAATTGGTTGTAAACTGGACCGTTAAACCTCATCTAACTAACTAACTAACTAACTAACTAACTAACTCACTAACTAACTAACTAACTAACTAACTAACTAACTAACTAAC
>WURT03011675.1:0-16345 GCA_009936505.3 Holothuria glaberrima | reverse complement strand
TATATATATCATATGTAAATTTAAGCCCTTTTGACAAATTAAAGACGCTGCGAGCATTACGCGACTCAGGGGCTTAGGCTGGGAGGATGGAAAAATTTCTCGGGAAGATTTCAGATGAAAAATTAAAATCATTACTTAAAAAATAGGAATTCCTGGAGATATTTTTATTCAAATCTATCATCAAATATAACACCATTTTGCATCTAGCCCACCCCTCCGTTAGCCCTTCCCCTTAGACCCCTCCTCCAGGATGGCGATCAGTCATCATTTCATCCGCCCCCCCCCGGATGAAATCCTGGCTACGCCCTTGATTTTATGTCACAGTAAGGCACTGAGATAACCTATTGACATCACTAGACCGTCCTCTCGAAACTCTCCTCCTCTCACATCCCGCCCTGTCCACCTCTATAGTAACAGCCCTTTTCCCTCTTTTTGAGGGAATTAAAGAAGGATGACCAATAGTCACTGTGTATGATACTGGAATGACCGTATTTTGGTACGATCATAGTCTACCACTGAGCCATCATTACTCTCTCAAATGATCTCTTGACCCTTTCCTTCTACAGAGACCATAGAATAGTAGGCTGTATAACGCCAATTCTGCAAGTTTTATCATCGGTAGATGAAGGGAAACATACTAAAGGAGAGTACGAGAACCTTTCAAGTAATCCATCGCCTGGTGTATCCAATAGAATCAGCGCTGATCGCTGAAAAACTGCTGTTATTTTGTCGGAAACATCTCAATTTGTTGCCCAAGGGACCTTGATCATTGATGATTAATTGAACTGTTAGCTGTTTTAAATCATGATTTTTTGGTACGCCCCGTGCATCTTTTATGTTCTCAACTGTTCCACGAATCTTGCTTTTTCAGGTAATGTATTATAAAGAAAACAGTTGAACGATGGTTAAAATAACAGAGCGTGTCTTCCGCCTTGGCTGTGAAGAGAGTAAACTCCAAGTAATGATTTCGGGCTGTCTCTTTAGAAAAAAAGGTGTGGATTTTGATTGAGCCTCCTGGATGATGTCAAGGTGTGAAATTAATGATCTCATTCATCGCTTTCTCCCGAATTTTCTTGTTTTATTATGTGACACGCAAGTGACTGCAGTGTGTTTAACGTGACAGCTAAAAGGGAATGATTCAGCTTATCACCTGGTCTCATGACAAGTGTGCTCTGTCGACAGTCAGTTAAAAGATATAAGCCAGTGAAGGTGAAGGTCTGAAGATGAGCTATACCATTACCGTAATAAAGAAATTAATCGTTTAAAGCAGTTGTGTGTTAATATTTTTGACAACGTATAGACACAAACACATGGAACTACTTCCCATTGTGGGCTGCAGCATTTTTGCCGGAAATTTTAAAGCATATTTGTCCGAATATTGCATATAATTGCCAGAAAACATGCAACCTCCAGCCCTCGCTTCTTTTGCCTGTGGTAAAGAATAATGACGTGCCGGCGGTCTAACTTCAAAACCAAGTTAACACAAATCGAGTAAAAATTAGGCCCAGACATTGCTTATGTGTTACCTTCTTTCTCCTTTGAAGTTTCGGGCTGCTCTGCCTCGTAGTAGGATATTTTTACAAAAGGAGGTGAAATTAGCAGGTGAAAAGCAAGCTCATCATAGTATGAAGGACTTGTATATTCTAATGACGGGAAAAATGCTACAGCTGCCACATACTTATTAGACTTTGGGGGTCAGCCGTTTTAAATTGTTACATAGGCTACTTCTTCCTGTAGAAAATAAATCGTCCTCCATTTGCAACTCTTTAATTGTAACAGAATTTTAATCGACGATACGATCGAAACCAATTCGCAGCAGATAATACACAAAACCATTTTGGCCACGAAGAGCAATTACTTTATGATGCCAATGCGATCATAGATAGGCCTATAAGAAAGGATAACCGGGGCCAGGAAGCTGCCTCTCTAACGCGTGACAGTTCCTCGCGGGAGTCTAAGAGTTTAAGTGGAGTCTCCAACCAATGCAACATTCTGATATTCAAGGTTAAATTCTGCCTTTTTCAATTGAAAGAATCGAAAATTGTTCTTGGAATGAAAACCTCACCTAGTTATATCGTCCGGAGATAGGGATAGAGACAGACCCCTGTCTCCTGGTAACTGCAGTGCGTCATCATTTAAAATGACATTGCATTTGTCAATTTTGCGGTAGCGCCGGTAATCACAATAGAAATAGCCAAAAACCTTAAATTTCTTGCAGTCGTTTTGTTTTATTGTTCACAATTTGTCTTTACGGTAGGGCATGTTAGGGGGCGTGTTACTCGATGTTCCATTCTTAATAGCACCGTTTTCCCTCCTTGCGTCGCTTCTGGCAGAGTCAGACTTGAGTGTGGTTCGCTTTCTGTCAATGATACTAGTTTGGAGGTTGTTAAACAATGAAAGTACACTTGTACATTATTATGTAGGCTCTTCGTTTTCCGTGACTATTCTCGACAATACAGGCTTTCCGAGGGAACGCTTTGATGACAGAATGATGGTTGTATATACTAACGGGTGTTAAAACACTCATCAACCTGCCTGATTACAAAAAAGTGCATAGCAACGATTAAACAAAAAGTTGCCGGAGATTAAGTACACATGCAGACTGGTGTCTATACGCATGCGCCGATCAAAGAATAGAAACCATCTTAGGCTAATTGAAAATCACTTCTACAAGATGATGGGGCTTATTTCTCGTATGCTTCATACTATACCTTGGGAAATGTGTGCTACGCTCTCCACGGATACACTCTGAAATTGTAATGAAACAAATGTTTACTATGCCACATATCTAGCCTGATACCGTATTGAAATTAAGCATGCGTGAAGTCTTCCTATGGTTAAATGTTCGATGTAAGGTCGTATCTGCTTAAAGGGGATATGGCATTCCCCCAAACCAGGAAGTTGCTAGCACCTCCCCGCCCAAACACATTGATTAAAAGCCCCACAGTTCTAAATACGGTTGATGACTGCACTTTGATTGACATTCATCGAAACAATATAGCTCCACCCTGATTGGCCATCATAATGACTTGTACAGTCAGTTGTGTTCCCATTGAAGCTCACACACACACACACACATCTGTGACGTTTAAACCTCAGTGCAGGCTACTGTGGCCCTGTCTTGGAGGTGTACTACACAGGTAATATGGAGGAGGGAATTGACGTAAACTTAGTTGGGAGAATTGTTACTGTCTGGGTGAGATCAGAGAGCCTTTAAATAAATCGGTGCTTCAATGCAAAGTAAAAATGTTAAAAAAAAATAATAAGTGGACGTATGAATTTTAAAGGATGAAAGGGGTTCACCACGTATTAAATTATGTAAATTACTTCTCCCCCCCCCCAAAAAAAAAAGTTCGGGATATTACTTGTCCTCTGCTTCCCCACATCAGGGGCCCGTCTGCAACTCTGCATGCCGTGCTAATAAAAGGCGTAGGGTACTCCTGGTTTCATAATTAATCGGACGAAATAAAATTTTAAAAATATAATTGATTTTTCTGAATTCTGAAATTCCGGCAATTTAGAATAAAAAGCAGCATTTCGTGGGATTTCTGTCCCATTATTTTGTTTGATGTAGAAACTGAGAAAACAGTCGTCATTTCTGGTTCATAGGTCAATTATTTAGAACAACTAATAAAGGCACTAGGGCTGGTTGTTGAAAATGAATGCTCAGTCACGGATAATGGCGCAGATTTTCTTTAAAGCGTCGTTAAACGAATCAATTAAAGGAATCCAATGCCGTGAACATACTTTGGAACAGTTCATAGGTACAGCGGTCAAGAGCGTTGATGCAGCTGGGTCGTTTGGCAATGTGATTGCGAAAACAAATACAATGGATGACGCTAAGAAATGTGTGACGTCGTTGTAAGATAGGGTAGGTATACTGTAATGGACATGTCCTATCTGTCACGCTCTGACTGAAGGGCAAACGTTTAAAACTTTAGGCTTACTATGTACCATAGTCTAAAGAGGGTGGATAAGAATGACATTCCAGAAAGGTAAATTAGCTTAATTTGGAAGTTTCAGTGTCCGAAAATGATCTGCTACCATGTACTGTAACGTTGATGTAAGCAATAGCTTCTATCTCAGTGGTTGGATATTTGACGTCAGATCATTATTATGTAAACCACCAGCGAGTAAATGAATGTTTGTACAAGTACTTACACGAATCGTCTGCTTAATTTAAGAACCCATGAAACTAAACAACAGAAAACGAAACAAAAAACTACCAAGATAATAGGGCAAAATCAATACGGTCGATTGCCAAGTACGTTAAGATAGGTCAATCACATAAAGCAAAGGAAATCGCATTGAACTGAAAGCTGCTTTATACTCAATTGAACTCGTGATGGCACAATTTTTGCCACTGATTTTTGGTTGTAAAGACGCATGCAATCTATCTTTCAGGCTTCCACCAATATGTGGGTGGAGTTGGCTTGGTGGTTGAGTGTACTGCCTTGCACATAAGAGGTCCCCGGATCAAATCCAGGTGGAACCACTTGGAAATTTTCTGAGAACTAGAATTACTTGTTCAGCATAGCTTTTCACAGTGATGTTGAGGGGGTTTAAATTGGGGAATTTGAAATGGGTATCTGACTGTCCGACTCAGAAAGTTGTCCGATTCAGAAAGTTGTGAGCTTTGCTCGGTTCAGCTGTTCAGCAGTGGCGTAGAGCAAGAAACCTCCACCCCAGCCTTTGGGAAAGTGGCTAAAGACAGGAGATACACTCACGTCCGTCGGATCGGGACGTTAAATGGCGGTCCCGGGAGCAGGACTGGGAGCAATTAGCACACGCCTGCCTCCAGCAGAGTAGGTGAATCACGCCGGTGTTCATCCACGCTCACTCCGGTAGAGGGTCCTAAATGGGACAATTGACTTCCTGACCTTCAAGTTAAACTTAAACATATAAACGAACGTAGAATTCTGTATTCCCATTTGCACATATAACTGACGTGTAAATGACGTCAAGGAAACGTTTGACTCTACCTTGGACGGCGCCGGCTTCATATTTCATACGCGTAGTGTAGGCTTCTATATAATAGTAGTATGCACATGTTCATTTCACTGTTGTGTATGTTTGAAGAACTACGTTACACTGTTACGTACAGATATATACTACGTGCGCGCTGATGTGTATATACGAACTATTGGGGTTGTAACTCTCAGTGCTCTCGTAAGCAAGCCTGATGACGTAATTGTCCTTCCCGTGAAGAATTGTCATGGCTAGGAATAAGAAAACGCTACCAATACCGCTTATAATGTTTTTAGGACCGATTAACTTCAGTGACCTTACAGTTATATCACTGAAACATCCGTAACATCCATTTGTGGTAGCCTTAGCGATTTGGAAATAAATCGCAGTTTTCTTTGTATAAAAGAAAATCGCTTTTCCAATTCTTTAATTTCACCTTGTAAGAGCCAAAATTACACGGAATTATGACGTCATGAAAAATAAATTATACGCACAGTGCTAATTAACATCTAGCGTTTCTCCATGGCACATGTTATTCTGCACACCACGTAGACTGTTATGTCTGCATTAGTCTTACAACGTACATGCATCATACAATGTCGAGTTGCATAGCATTCAAACCAACGGACAATGGTTTAGCATTTTTATGACACAATTCACACAAACATCATTTCCCTCTATTATTTGCGAGGGATTTAATGTTACGTAGCTTTCCATTGTTGGATTCGTGTATAAGCATAAATACTCGTTTGGAAGTTGTACGACATGGATTTCTTTCGAAGAGATAATACAAAATTTGATAAAGTATATTTTGTAGAGATTCAATGTAACCTGACAGTGTTAGCTACGGACCCACATTAAATGCGCTCTTTTTAACAAATAATTGCACATATATACGTCATCATTACATCACGTTACAAATCCGATCAAGTCCTTTACTGGACAAATTTTAAACAAGCATATTATTTAATCACTTATCCTTTTACGCATTGAAAGTCAAAGTGTTTTAAGCACAGGATTTAGTGCCTACGTTGTTGATATTATTTGTATTTTTGACTTTTAGTTATGTAAATGACGACGAGAGATAATTTTTATCTCTGGTGTAAAATCGACAATGAAAAGGCTCAAAAGTTGAAATGGTTAAAATGTAAACAGAAATAAAAAAGTACATCTTAGGGTGAATTAGCAGACAATTATTTCTATAATCTCACCTTGTAGTGCTTAGTTTCACAAATGAAAGTTAGTTCATAAAGTGTTGTTAATCCATGCTATGACAAACTGTCAAAAACTGTCAAAGTAATGATAGTTTCTTGCTTAATTCGTGCAAAAATCATTAACACTTGACGAAGAAATGTACCATTACTTTGCTCTTAAATATGTAAGCCATAGCATTAATATAGGCACAAGGTGACATTATGTCATTATCTGTTCCAAACGTATGTTATCTTGTGAAAGTGAGATCATGCCAAGTTGAGAAAAGCTTTCATTTCCGTAACTTAGGCAGGTAATGTCTATATACAGATATATTGATAGGCTACACCACTCTGAATTATCGAGAAACCTCATCAAACTGCTCTAGCTGTGAGTTTAAACTTACATATGATAAGTCTAGTTAAAGTTTGTTTAACGATACCATAACGCTGTTATTACCCTACAGATCATATTCATACTCGGCCCGGTAGGAGTTTCCAGCTGATGCGCACTGTCTCGTAAGATATTTTCTGATTGGCTGATGGTATTGTATTGTATCGTATATCGATTGTATCCTTTGTTGGCGTTAGGGATTGCTTAGGGATCAGGATTAGCGTTAGCCAGTCATAAAAATTCTTCAGAGACAGTGCGCATTGGCCCGGAGTTTCCGATTTCCAAAAAGACTATGCATAAGAAATTAAGTTCTTGCTTTACCGAACATTTCATATTGTTGTGTAAGTCAAATAGTAGCCATGTAATGCGTATAGTTCTCCTTACATCCGATGTAGCACGACTCTAATTTTCATTTCTAAGAAAATAAGCCCTAGGTGGTTAATTTACAAAAGGTCATGTCCAAAGATGTAAACAGTTCTTAATGATAGGTGAAGCATAATCAAAGCCGATTGAAACACTGAAAGACTTTCGTAACTAACAAGCACAGGATATACACCTTTATGCAATATGATTTTTGAACAGGGATCTACCCCTCTTACGGCAGCTCCCCGCTTTGAACAAATTGGAGAAGGACAGTATATACACTGGGGCAGCTCATGAGTGAATTCGGTGATTTGAGAAGTTGGTAGAGTTCAGTAGAATCCTAACCCGTTTTATCGTTATTCGGGTTTGCCGTGTGTTGGAAAGTAGTAAAGGTGATGCACACACTATGACGCTCCTTTTTCTTCTATGCGTGATACAAATACATCCTTAGAAATTTTCGACGATACTATGTCTATAAGTCTGTCAATCGTATAGGCTAACATCTTCTCGCTTGTCGTTACCATGACATCAATGAACTATATATAACCCTGACCTAGTTTTATTTTTCGTTGCAAACCTTTGTGAGCCTTCAAATAGGTAAAATCCTTTCAAAAAAAAAAAACAGCTTCTTATCATCTTCGAATTTTCAATGGAAAATTCGATCCTTATTTCTTCATTTGGGCTCAATCGAAAATCCTTGTTCCCATTTTATTACCCAATGCTTACATGAATCGATGTAAATATAATATACATATAGAGTTTTTAACATCGAATTAAAAATTAATAAAGTAAACGATAATAAAGGAATACTTGCATCATTTATTGAATTACAGAGAAAGAAGGAGGGCTTTTTCGAAGAATTGGGCTAAATTGATCAAGCTTTAAAGATGATTACACACGAGTTACAAGAAAAAAGAGTCGAAATAAGGACATGGAAGTCAAGAGTAGCTTATGTTTGGTAGGAGATTTTTGTTATACTCTTCCGGTTTTACTACATCAAAGGAGATAAGTATATGTCCTTTTAGATATCTTTGTACAAGTGGCCTGATAAACTTGTTAGAAGGGAGAGCTCATGAGAAAGTGACTGATAAAGTCAAAAAAGATATGTCACAAGACTTGTCAAGCTTTGCAAATGAGTGACGAGGTTCTTCCCTCAGCGGGGCCTTCCACTCGTTTGGGGTACCGTACGCTTAAGGGTAATGGATCACTAGAATTGATCATCGCTCATAAAATTGGGCCATATCATAATTTTGTTTCTCTTCCAAAAGTTTCAATAGCTGAGTTGAAGAACGAAAGCAAATATCCAAAGAGCACAGTGCCTGAACTCATTTCAGTACTGTGCCTGAATACATTTTTTTCTACAGTGCCTGGACTCATGTCAGTACAGTGCCTTAATTCAGTTCATTATAATGTCTGAACTCATTTCAGCAGAGTGCCTGAACCAATTTCAGTATAATACCTGAACTTATTTCAGCACAGTGCCTGAACTTATTTCAGTATAATGCCTGAACTCATTTAAGTACAGAGTCTGGAGCCATTTTTATTACAGTGCCTGAACTCATTTCATTACGGTGCATGAACTGATTTCAGTGCAATGCCTGAACTCATTTCCGTACAGTCCTGACTCCCTTTCAGAACAGTACCTGAAAATTTTCACTCCTTGAATTCATTTCCCTTTTCTTCGTGGTAAAGGAAGCGTGTTGACGAGTAAACAGTTTCTTCGTTCAGTTCATATTGTCATCAGTAGGAATTTAAATATAGTTTGACTGAAGGTAAAAGACTAGGTCCCCGGCAGCGTATCACAAACAAACTTTTGCCTCAATGTTCCTCCCAAAATTGTGAGACAAGATCATCTCAGAAAGAGCGGGAAATAAACAGGTGTCACCGTAAGCAACTTCAGACAGATCTTTTTACCTGTTTACTGGATTTTTTGTACTGGACACCACTTTCAGTGGTCCATAAGATGACACAATTAATTACGGGTGTATTTTTGTCTCGTTTATTATTGAACTTCCATTTATGTCTTTACATATGTAGCATCCATCAGTCCATAAGCTATTCGGACATCACACTTAAAGGGAAGTGGACACTTCTCTACCACCTTCAGAGCTGTTGAATATTACTCACGATTTTTCAGCACACGTTTTCTAATTTGTGTAGAAATGCAAGCAACATTAGTCTCATTAGACAAACATTAGATTTAGGGCCTCGGGTGAGATTAGCGTTGCCCTAACCGAGTTCACCCTTCATTGTTAAAATCAATAAATAAATATATAAATAAATAAATAAAATATGATTTACTTTTTGTTCTCCTCATTTAAAAAGAGCTTATTCTTGCATGTGAAGTTAGAGTACATCAATATGTTCATCATATACTCAACACTGCCACCACATCTAACAAGTTCCACTTTGGCACCCATACATTATACTTGTGCATGAGGAAAGCTCCAATTTTAAGTAACATGAATTCAACGAGTATTCAGATTTTATATGTCACTTAAAGGACGATAATGCTCCATGTTAAAGCAAGATATGTGTCACACGGGAGTAGAGACCCTGGACTAATTAACTATAAAGAAAACACGACATGTTTTTAGTTGAGATAAACAGAGCCAGACCTAGAACATTGTGCCCATTAATAATTAAGTCTGAAAGTACATAAAATTTGCAAGAAGCGAAAGATAGTTGTGTAGAAAGAAATTACTTTATTCAGTCATTTTTATGGTAAAGTAACATGCTGTTTGGCAGCTTTCTTATTGTGCTTGTTGTAAGAAACGTGATATTAACGTAAATCAGTAAACGTGCAATATATGTCAGTGAAATTGACATAGAAAAGACAATAACATCCCATGATCAGAAAAAAACTTTACAAAAACGTTCTGGTACAAAATGCATAAGATTTAATATCGTACGGGCGCTTTTAAGAGTCCAAAACTAAGTGTAGACGTCCCCGTATTGTATTATTGTCATGGAGTGTTAAGTTTGTATTTTTGCCCCTATATGGTCATTCTGTTTGTAGTAGGTAGGGAGAGGTATCCCCTCCCAAATTTAGCCGTAATTGCTTTCTGAAAGCCTCCGTGAAGAAAGTTAAAAAAGCACATTTTATATCCCTTGTTCATCTGTTCATAGTAGAACTGTCCTAGGTGTAGTTATCAAAAAAGGAACGATATCACCATTTCTTCTAGCTTTGATACTTCAAAATGCTTGCGTGTGTTTTTAGAACGAAAATGGGCTAATGGCCATTCCTTATTGAGTTAAAATATAGTAAATTGACAATTACGATACGGTGTCTTCTTAACATGATAAAAATTTACGATGAGGGTATAGTAAACTGGCTGTTAAAGATAGCTGATATAATTTTCATTTTTTTTTATTTTACCCTGCTAAAACGGTAGAAATTACAATCAAGCACACGAAGAATATGATTGAATATTTAACAGTTACAAAGAAGAGATAAACCTATGTTAGAATTAAACCAACTGGAAGGAACGGTAACGTCACAGTAAAAATTCCCTTTGGGACGGGGCAAGTCGGCCGTGGAGGGGAATGAAAGGACTGATACGCCTTCAATTCGTGATGGCAATATTCTATCGAAGTTAAGAAATTACAGCGTCCTAGAAGAAGGCATTTAAAGTTCATCATAGGTTAATGCCCACCCACCCCCATTCCATTCTGGCCTCTTTCTCCAAGTGGTTAAATCTGTAAAACGTAGTCATTGCTTTTTATAATTTTTTTCAGGTGAAACCTCACGAACTCAAAAGTTTGTCCCTGGTTGACCAAACTCTACATCCGATCTATTGAAATAACTAGGGGTCCTAATGTTAATCTTTTTGGGTGAGTTTTTGTTATCCTATCATGTATTGGGGATATAACAGATAACCTAACTTATAATCTCTTTAAGTTTCCGAGTCTAAACCTGTGATAAAGCATCGCAGTGTACTTATTTCTGCCGGTGTACTTACACATACCAGACAGTGGCAATAAAATTTACCATTGAATTTGCCCTTGAAAACCATAGAATATTACATCCGGTTTATTGTAACTTATTACACGGAAAATAAGACCTTTTTTGTTTCATATATAGTCGAGCAACCTTTTCGTGGAAATGACAAAAGTCACTCTGGCGATAGAGGGGGCACAGCTTTCAAAATGTTGTTTTTACTTTTGACTGAACACCAGAGGAAATTTTTGACAGAAAATCAATACTCGATTGGTAAATTTTACCCAATTTGCCCCTGTCACATAGAATCATTGCTGCTGGCGGTTCGACATTAACAGGTTAAGCCCGAGAAACTTCCATAATCGTTTATCTATCTTCCTACAAGATCAAAGGTTTCGGAACATTTATCTTAAAATGTTTAACAATTTCGTAACGCAACTTGCAGAGGTGCTCATTCATATTTAATTAAATCGAGCCCTGACACTTGCGATGAATCAAATCGACAACTTTAATTTCATCTTAATTCCGTCCGGATATTGTGCTTCTAATACATAAATTATATTTTCAAACAAAATTTGTATAGCATAGGAAACTCCTACAGACCTTGAGACTTATCTGTTTCTTTTAATCCGAAAGCCGACGCTTAACAAACAGATAGAACCGATCGGTATGGCTTGATTCTTGCTTCCTAGTTAATCAGCTTTCGCCCAACAGTCCAAACGAAAGTTTGTCCTGCACTGAAGTAATCTACTAACGCCCAAAGCAAAACATTTACCAAATAAAGAAAAAAACAGACACCAAAACGGATCTCAATTGCTGCACAAAGAAGGAACAAAATTAAAGCCCATTGCCACAAGCATTCAATGGGTCTTTTCCGTATTCCTTAATTTATGAATAAGTAACTAGGTCTCACGTACATGTATGAGATCTAAAACTGACTGTACTGCCCCATGTATAAAAAACTGGAAAAACTGATTAGCGACTACGTCAACATTTTGATAGGAAACTTGATTAAAGAGAGATTAATCCAGATAGGTAAGATAACTTACTTGATATTCTGTTCTGTGAAGTTTCTCCTTGTGATGAGGCTACGATTAAACATAAAAGTAAAAATGTCGCTAGAACCATAATTTTGGCGCCAAATTCCATGGCTTGCAACTGTCGTCTTCCTTTTTGCTTCCCCCAAAAGTGATTGCTAAATTGACTCGAGTAATTATACCTCCGAAAAAAATGATTCTTTGCTCCGTAATTGTCTATCTCGGTATGATCCCGGTTGTAATTTGCGATCAACTTTTTATACCACCTAAAACGGTCGACCGATTTTCTTCCTCCTTGCGGACTCTCCAACAAAAGTTTGCAGGATCCGAAAGAACAGGGTGATAGAGTTTCAAAATGGGCGAGAGGTCACGCTCGTTAGCTACAGCAGAGAGAACTCAACAACAGACAATCCGCATGTATAATGAAGAACCACGGACACGACCCATTACCAGCGCTGACTAGCGTGAAATCAACGCGAACGGGGAGAGATTGGCGCTGTTGTCTGCTTTTCAACAAGGCGGGAAATGCTACTCAACGTAAAGTTCGTGTGGAATTATATAGAGCAGAGCAGATCAAGTGGCTTCGGGAGAGTCTAACTAAATGACAATTTTTTATCTTTTGTACTTTCCAACGACTCACCAGCCTGGCAGTTCATGCTCCGACAAAAGCTGAAAATGACGTCATCAGAAAGTAGTTACGGCAAAAGGTAAAAAAGTTCCCCCGGGTGTTGTGCTTCCCGTGGCATTTCCTGCTGTTGGCCGTGAGATATGTACATTGATTTTTGTCAACGGTGAAAAATGGAGGCAGGCAAAGAATCAAATTGAGCCACGATGTGGGGAAAATACATCAATTTATCAAAGAGACTAGGAACGGGTAAACGGAGACCAGTCATCACGGTAATTTGGAGTTTTAGGCGGAAGTTTATCAAAAAGATGAGTTACCCTGTTTTAAAAATATTTTGTATGCGTAATAGTAGGTTCTTGTTGCAATTCTTAACCGTGACGTCATAAAAAGGGGTGACGACAATTTCATACTACAATCACATGCATTGTAATGGACGGAGTATAGGCTGTCATTCCCTGTACTAAGTTTGTTAGGACTTGAATTTCATTTACTTGCGTATGGTTTCTAAATTAGCATAGCGGAGAGACATGCTGTTGCTCGTGTCTTTTAAAATAACAGACGACGAATGGATATCGGCTTACGTGCGTGTTAACCTTGCGAGTACTCTACTAGCAAGGTTTTATCTCTGAACTTCCATTCAATGAAGGTTGCAGTTTTTCAGTGGAAGATAGCCGGAACTGGTTAAGATGTTGACAAGCACGTATGAGTTTGTAGGTCTCGACTACCTATGAGAACACAGTCCATTAGCAACGGCGCTGCAGCCACTGAGCGCACCGGTCACCTAAATACATTTTTGATCAATCGTAAATTGAGGAAATACAAGGGTGTTTGGGGAAGAGACAGGGTAAATACAAGCAGCTGCAGATGGAATGAAATATCCAAGAAACAGCTGGTAATTTGGGATGTGAGGTGAAGAATATTATCGGGTTTTACGTTATCAGAACCGATTTGATGAAACAGCTAAAAGAGGTTACAACGGTTGCTCAAAGATATCGATAAGCAGAAAATTAATTTTAAAAGTGGTATCCACATTGTCGTAGACTAGCCTATCTACAAAATACTGCCTCCGGTGAGTATATTTTCAATCCAAAGGGCATATGGGTAGAGAATGACACATGCCGTTAGTTGGGTAGCAGCACGTTTTTCATTGGGCGCAATGGGCTGATGGGAAGGACTGGTCTCTACCATGCCATGGGGGTTTCAAATACGTAAGTGGTATTTTCACTCTACAGCTTTCCATTAGAGGCCACTGCATGGGGAAGCAGAAACTTTTTATGGGGCTTCTCTTTGCCAAAATAATCTTCTTAGCTATACCACTGCACATCCTCTTATATAGGCTAACAACCCCTGTTTGAACTTACAGCAACATGTATAACATGGCTAGCCGGAAACAAATCCTTCACCCAAAAATGACATATTTTCCCTGTGCTATGTTTTACATGGTTTTAATCCACCCACGTGCAATGAGAGAGCAGCTGTCTTTACGTACACCAGGTTAACGGTGACTTTGATAGTTTAAATCTTCCTATGTATTAAACTGCGTACCCCGCCCCAGTGTAGTTCAATGCAGTGGCGTAGCCAGAGTCTTCTATGTGAGGACCTGGAGGGGTACTGGATCTCAAAATGGAAGGGTTGGTGTGTGTTCTACTGATATTTTCAATATATTTCCGATCACTAATGGGGGCTGCTAGGGCTCTGAGATTTCGTGGGAGGGCTGGACCCCCCCCCCCTTAAGCCCCTCGTAGCTACGCCAGTGGTTCAGTGTAGTTCACGTGACGGACCGTATTTTTATACATCACATCGCTACGCAAAATGGCAGCTCCCTTAGCCGCAACTATTGGTAGCCTCTACGCAGGCTTTTCCCGGTAGGAGTCGTGTCGTCACGAAGTCCGCCCTTCAGTCAGCATATTCTAATTTTTTTTTATTTATTTATTTATTTTTTTTGTAGGAGAAAGATTGTTTTGTTTTGTTTATTGTTTATTTTTAGCAACTAAATGTACAATATTTACAATATATGCAATATATATATATATATATATACAACATTTAACAAGTGTGACTAAATTACTAGAAAAGGAGGAAAGAGATGTCAAGACTTATGAACATTTCCCCCTTAAGCTAATCTAACTACTGTACTATCACTACCGAATAACTACAAAATGAGTGACGACATTATGCCAGAAAAATATTAAATGTAAAAATGAGATATGAAATATTTGATGGTTGCATAGTCTACTGAGCAATTACAAACTTCTTAAAACTATATTTAAATGAACTTATATTCTACTTTCTCTGATACTTACCGTAGTGTAATGGAATTCCAAATATTTACCCCACAATACGAGATGGAGAAATCATTTTGAATGTTTCTTGGCAATCACGTATGATATGCCTTATAAATGAAGACACCTGTTTTATACTTGATTAACTGAAATAATGTCAAGGCCTTTAACTTTTGAAACAAATGTTTGTATGGGTTAGTGGCTTTGCATAGCACACAATTCTTATAATTTTCTTTTGTTTTATAAATATTGGCTGTATTGCTTTTGTATGTATTACCGCATACCTCCAGACAATAATTCAAGAATGGTAAGAATAACGAACGATATAAGGTATATAATGCATTTATACTTAAAAGGTTACTGACCTTGTGAATAATAGCAATACTTTTCGAAATTTTATTACATAAATTAGAAACATGCTCCTTCTAGGTGAGCAATACAAACTCCAAGAAATTTTGTGCAGGTAACCTCATCGATAAGTATGTCATTTATCTTAACTTCTAAATTGGAAGTGCAGATTTTCTTGTTAGTGAATAACATGTAATATGTTTTATCTAAGTTTAATGATAATTTGTTTATTGAAAACCAAGTGTTAAGCTTAGTTAACTCACAAGTGACACTCTTGTATAGGGTACTTAATTCATGATGTGAATAATAAATAATGGTATCATCTGCAAATATTACAAATTGAAGTATGTCTGAAACATTACATATATCGTTTACATACAAGATAAGTAGCTTTGGTCCAATTATTGACCCTTGTGGTACACCACATGTAATTTCACTTAACATAGAATTTGTATTTTCATAATCTATATATTGCTTTCTATTTTGTAAGTAACTTTTTAACCACTAGAGGCAGTTTCTTGAAAGCCATAATGTTGACGTTTTTGAATAAGCAGTCCATGATCAATTGTATCGAAGGCTTCCTTCAGGTCGATAAAAACTCCCAATGTAGACATTTTCTTATCAAGGGCAGTTGTTATGTCTCCTATTAAGTTCACTAATGCATGAGAGGATGAACACCCACTTCGAAAACCATAGTGACTGGTACAAAGAGTGTTATATTTGCTGATAAAATATGTCAATCTTTTATCAAATAGCTTTTCCAGAATCTTAGAGAATTGTGATAAGAGAGATACTGGCCTATAATTTGTTAACATACATTTGTCACAAGGCTTATATAAAGGTACTACTCTTGCAATTTTCTTGCTATCTGGGAAACAGCCTTGCGTAAAAGAAGTATTAAAAATATATGTTAAAAGAAGGGTCTAAGGTCAAATCAAGTTTTGAGATATTAGAGGTGTACTTATTCTAAGCAATCTACCGAAATTCCCGTTGAAATCCGACATGTGGTTCTCAAGATATCAGCAGATCAAGTTATCACATTTTCAACAGGAAGTGAACTTGAAGTAAGCACATATGACGTCATAGCCTCACATTAATTGGCAGTCCTTTGTTTTCCTTTGAACTTTATAACCAATTTTCTCCTCAACAATCAAATGTTATGGGAATGTGATTGCATGAGAGGCATGGGAAAATTACA
>WURT03011664.1:0-16345 GCA_009936505.3 Holothuria glaberrima | reverse complement strand
CGTTCGTTCGTTCGTTCGTTCGTTCGTTCGTTCGTTCGTTCGTTCGTTCGTTCGTTCGTTCGTTCGTTAGTTAGTTAAGCATTTACGGCTCAGTCTGTAACCATTGGTTTGAGTCGGTTCATTTTGGTGTGAGGAAACAAGAGGAAGATGAAGTAAGAAATAAAGAAAATTTTAAACATGGACATGTAGTTAGCACTCCAAGCAAGGTCTTAGCCAGCAATGTGTTTCACCGTCTTTGAGACAGCTACATTTGGGGGAGAGATGGCGAAATTTGAGCAGAACGGCTTTTGGTACACCAATAAATGTCTGGGTGTACTGTAGCCTTCCAAATTGAGTTTGATTTGACATCATTTAGCTCAAACATAATTGAAACTCACTGAATTTCCAAACCAAAGCCAAAATCTTTTGCATACGACAAATTAATTCCTGTAATATAAATTAGAACACTCCCATTATAAAACGTCGCTAACATAAAACAATGCCAGTTAGCCTAACTTAACACAAATTACAGCTTCAGTGCCTGGCCTACACGTAAATGTTGCTTGCCTGCGGTGCCAGATGGATGGTGCCTGGTGAATCAGTAACAAGTGAGATGCCCTTCCTTAAAATCCTAGCTAAGCACCTGACTCCAAGTAAAATATTTTCCAACTCCTAGTTTAAGACCACAGAAGCAATGCTTTCAGAAAATAGAAAAGAGCACAGATTTCAGAGAAAGCAGAATACTACTTGCCACTCTATCAGGGTTCAGGATCTTCCGTGTCTGCGTGTCATGGACCCCATTCTTTCACAGTTGGACGCATGAATAAATTCCTTAGCTTCGCATTTGAGTCCAACAAGAAAATCTCGGACATGCAAGGACCTCGGCTCTCTGTGCCTCTTACTCCCTTGCTCAACATCGTGACAATCCAAGCCAGAATAAAAAAAATATATCAGTTAGTACAAAACCATTGTAACTCTCGATCTCCTCTGCACACCCAAGTTCAAATATGCCAGTATTTATTAGAGCGGTTGGAGTTCCCCCAAGCTCTGATTTGTGTGTAGTATACACACTAAATTTATCCACTAAAAATTGTTGTGTATACTCCCACCCCAGTGTCTGTCCGTGCAAGGTGACTGTGCACAGTACAGTACATATGCATGGAGGCTATTCAGCAATCAGATCTGGTACTGGCACTGAAACCATGTGTGCCAATCAGCTGGTACCGGTAGAGTGTTTGCTATCAGTATGCCCAAAGATGTACAAATGTATTATGAGTTGATGTTACTCCCTAGTTTAAGAAATTCTGTTTGCTGTGAACCGTGTTTTGGTTCACCCGGGTACAGTACATTTAACACACTGCTAGGCTGTGGAATGAACGTTCAAAAGAACTTGTTGTGTTGCTCCGCACATGCTGAATACTGAACTCTCAGTTCATTGCAGCATATATCGTAAAATAGATTGAATTGTTGTTCCATTGAGACAGTGAACAAATGGCTTTATGTGCAATGCCCCCCCCCTACATTTGCAGTGACAGATTTACAGTTTTGAGATTTTGGTCTGTCATTTTTTATGACTGCAACTTAAGATAACAAATTAATTTACCCCTGTGGAGAGTCTTTAGGAGTATAGTTCATTGCAGCATATATCGTAAAATAGATTAAATTGTTGTTCCATTGAGACAGTGTACAAATGGCTTTATGTGCAATGCCCCCCCCCCCCACATTTGCAGTGACAGATTTACAATTTTGAGATTTTGGTCTGTCATTTTTATGACTGCAACTTAATATAACAAATTAATTTACCCCTGTGGAGAGTCTTTAGGGGTACAGATTTCTCAGCTGCTACTAGCGCTAGCGGGAGGGGGGTATTAAAGTAGCAGGAAAATGGATCCTACTGTCACTTGTTGTTCAGCATAACCAATGGAGTAGGGACAACAAGCCAGTGAGCCACAACTGGAAAAAAGGCTGTGGCCAGGCCCGACTTAAACCAATTGGTTAGAAAGTGAGCAGTGAAACCTCATCTAACGTGGGGAAACACTCATAACTAATATAATCATTGCCGTCGTGTCAATGTTGAGTCAGTGTTACAATATAGTTCATCACTGCGGAAGCACATATAGTCTTGGTTCTTTCACAATAGTTGGGGTTACTTTTGCATACCGTATGCTTGTTTGGCTGTTTTCTGGAAGTGATTCTGAATGATAGAATGGCTGGGGTTGGGTCTGATGGAGCAAAGCCTGCAGTTAAAAGCTACAGAAAAGTATGGGGATGTCAGTTCAACTGGCTTCACTTTGATGGCACTAAAATATGGTGTGATCTATGCACCCAGGCTAAAGCTTGTGGTTTCAAACCTCACCAGAGTATTGCACCCAATATATTTCTTGATTTCCATTGTGGATGGTACTGTTTGCAATTGGGTGCATTCTTTACTTTGTTTATTATGCATTTGTTATGTGTAAATTCGAAAATTGGGTTGGACCCTTTAAAATTGCCATTGGACCCCAAAGACACACTGTTCGGGCAATCTAATGGGTCCAGTATCAACATTTTGGACCCTTTAAATTTGGAGTTAACCGCTAGTCCTACACTGTAGTCTATGACCCAATTGTTTACTGCTATCTTATACTTTATTTGTGTGACATATTAGTGTACACAGTTACTGTAACAACAAAGAACCTGTTGAGTCTTGACCAATAACTGCAACCATTCAATGTATACATCCTATACCTCAACACACACAAGTTATATGACCTTATCAGTACCCTTATGTTTATATTTCATTACATTTGAATGCCTTACTCCAAAGCAACATGGGAAGTGATATCTTTCATGTTATCCTTACCATCTTTTTCTTATATTTATTCCAGTGGAAGGTACTAATGACGAGCATTTTAGAATATGCCAAATGAAGACCTATGTCTGTTCTCAACAGTACCGCCACCCCCTTGAGGACCTAGAAAAGTTCTCTACACCTCAAGAAATTTTCGGTGCCATTGAAATTCTTTGGGACATAAACCATGACAATAGGAGTGCAGGTAATTTGTTAATCCTGAATGCCTGTTTTACGATTCCTTGCCGAAAGAAACCAGTGCATGTCAAGTTCTGTCATATTCTGCCAAGTTGCTAGACCATGCTAGGCAGTGGCAGCTTGGAAGACCTTGACATAAAAACTTAGTAGAATATAATATGCTGACAAGGTTTTTTTTTAATTTGACCTGTGGTGACCTTAAATGACTTCTGATCTCCACTCAAAGCAGTACCCATCTTGAACTTAATGGGGTATCCACATGACATGTAAGAAATCCTTCAACATAATACTTCTTGAAATTTGTGTTTATTGGGTTTTCACATTTTACTTCCAGGGAACTAAATTGACCTTTGACCCCCAAACTGCATCTGGAGCATCTACATGCTTACTGTGAGATCTCTTGTAGTTGCTCGTCATGAGATATCGAGTTGAGCAGTTTTTTCACCATTAGACCCCAGGTGATCCCATGTAATATCTTACCTCCACCAAAAGTGATATAAAGGTCTTCTACTTAATCAAGAATGAGATACCTCAATGCTACCCTTCTTCAGATATCATTTTTAAAAGCAGTTAACAAGGTTTTCGTATAGTAGTTCACCTCTAGTGATCTCAGATGAGCTTAGACCTCCAAAAAAGTAAGGGAACACTACATTGATATGGCAAATGTATGTACTAAGTGTGAAAGTGTACTTTGTGTCTGACCGATCATCTGGTAGATAATTGACATCGGGCCGAATATTGCAAAAATAAATGGGTAAATAAAAGGCATTAAAATTCCTCCATTCAATTGATCACCATCACTGATCATATTTGCAAACAGGGCTAATTTACACTTCGAACTTTCTGCTAAAAACCTTACAATTTCCAAAGAAACACATTTCTTTTTAAGTTCCTATGCAAAATGTCAGTATTGTCCCCCAAGTGAAAAAGTAAGGTGGCAAAACTGTAAATTGCCCCCCCCCCCAAATGTGAGTAGCAGTACTCAAATATTTTCAGTACTTGGTCAATTTTCTCAACAAAAATGCAGGATATAATTAGCTTTGTGGGGAAACTAGCCATTCTTACAAGTCTAAATGTACTAAAACCCAGGAGCAATACACTGGAAAACTTCCCTTAAAAAGTTTTCCTGGAACTTCTGAAATACTAAAACCCAGGAGCTTCCAGGGCTGCAGACCCCCACAACAAATATCATTCTTAGTATATGTACAGTGAGGGGAAGAAGCCTATTGTTTTTGATGGAGGTCAAAGGTCACTTGGGGTCACCAGTTGTCAAACTCTGGAAACCTTGTTAACACACTATTTCAAGGTAGAGAGCTTGGATAAATTTCATATGCAGTATGTAGATATGTTATGGTGAGACAAAGAACCCCCTCATTTTTGATGGGGTTAAACATCATGTGGGGTCACAGGGGGGTCAAGCTGAAAGATTGTTAACATAACTGGAGGTAGGAAGCTTGGATAAATTTCATACTTAGTATGTGGATGTTTTAAGTTAACGGGAAGAAACCTATTGTTTTTGGTGGAGGTCAAACGTTGTTTGGGGTCACCAGGTGGTCAAACTCTGAAAACCATATTAACAAGATATCTCGAGGTGGGGAGCTTGGATAAATAACATTCTTAGTATTTAGATGCATTATGGTGAGACAAAGTCTAACCCTATTATTTTTGGTTAAAAGTTGTCTGGGGTCACAGGTGGTGGAACGTAAAACATTATCATGATATCTGAAGGTGGGAAGCTGGGATAGATTTCATACTTGGTAAGTGGATGCATTATGGTAATTGGAACAAATCTGTTGCTGTACGGTGGAGGTCAAAGGTCATCTGGGATTACCAGGTCATCATCTGGGGTCAGTAGAGGTCAAAAAGCAAAATTTTCCAAGAATTCCCAAGATCAAATAAAAACACATAGCAGTAGTTTTGAAACAAGTTTAGATAGCATTTGACCAGTTACTGAATTAATGAAATTGGACATCATGGCATTATCTGGAAAAAAAAATCATTGAAACCTCAATGCATTTTTGCACTCTAGTTTAGCAATTTCTATTCTCCTGACACCAGTCTGTAAGATTAAACACGGATGTTATAGGGACTTTTGCATATGCATCCACACTTCCGTCTGTAGTTGACCTCAACAGAAAGGTCACTAATACATGTACAGGTACTATCTTAGAACTTGGCTTAAATTGCATTTTGTATTGTGAGCACATGTCAGCAGATGTTCATTTGTCAACTATTTGAGCTATTGTTTGGTAAATAACTAAAGACTATTATAAGTCATCCTCAAAATACCACTTTTATTCTGTAAACTTCCAATTTTGAGGTGGTATGTTTGTATATAGTGAGACTAATTATTTTATTTTTGTATGTATTTTGCATTTTGAAGACAAAGCTCTGGATATGGTGAGAGAGGCAGTAACCAAACACGGCTATAGCAGAAAAGAAACCTTGGAGGAATCTGACAAGTTCCTGAAAGATCTGGTGAGGTTTCTTTTACCAGTTTAATGTGAATGTAAATTTTCCATTAGAAGTTTCTTTGTAGTGTGAAAACTTTTGATATTTTATGAACATTTGACATAGTATATTACATATCAGTTTCGACTTTCAACATACACATGGGCAAGGGACTATTTGCTGCCAAACAACATACAGAAAGATGAACATATGATGAAGAGGATAAAAACATGTGCCAGATGTTACAAAAGTCTTCCATTTCCCTTCCTGATAAATAATTGCACTATCTCCCACCCCCCCCCCCAAAAAAAGTAAATACAACAACTCTTGTAGACTTAAAAAGAGACCCTTTAAATTGTTTAGGGGGCAGACTTTTTCCAAAAGATTTGGAAAGAGCCCCCTGAGAATACACAAAACACAGCAACCTTTGAAACCTGATCTGTAGAGACCTGGTGATTAGTTGTTTGCAAAGATTTTTGTTATCAAACAAATTCTATTCACAAAACCAGTCATTTATAGCAAAGTAGAAACTGTTGATGCACGATACTTTTCCCACATTTTTTCTTTTATATTTTCTTCCTGTGCCAGCAGTTGCATCCATTACAACAGAACTTCAAACTTCTAAAAGGGAAATAACTTTGGACTGGGACAATTACTGGGACTGGGACAATTACTGGGACCGAGACAATTACTGGGACTGGGACGATTACTTGGGGAGGTCCCTGCTCTCTGCATACATCACATGACATCAAACTTCAACTTAAAGGATTACTTCTAACATAAAATTCCTTGTGTATAGTTGGGAGTGAACTTTTGTTAGGACCCAGTTAATTCCTTCAGGATGCATTTTGAAAAATTGAGTATACAGATGATGATTGCCATACCCATAATACAATATTAAATCACGCATCGCTTAATTCAGTTTTACTAGTGGACCTGTCAACCTTTAAATGTAGTATAGTTATAGTGTATTCATGTTAGTCATGAAAAGAATAATCCTAGCCCCAGGCAGGACTTGAAACAATGTAAATTTTTGGGGGATGCAAGCAAGATTTCCCACAAATTTTATGAGCACACAAGTGAAATTCCTCTTCAGTAGCTAAAATTTCCGTTTAAGTTCCAAAATTATCCTTAAAGGGCAATTCTAGTCATGAATCCCAGACAGTTTCAATTCTTCCAACTATACAACTTGTAGCTCCTCCCATAACTGTGTAAAGCTCCTCCTTATGCAGACACAAACCTAATTTGTTTGCTTATATAAGGCCACGTCCTGGTGAGCAGGCAAGGATATGATGTGTAATCCAAGGACTCTTTGTGCATTGTGTGGAATGTGGGGTACTCTGCATCTTTTGAATTTCAAACTTTGCTGTCAGTCAAAAAGCAGTCACCAACTGAGAATTTTGATACCTTGGGGTGATGAATGCATGTCTTTAAAGAAGCTTTCTTCCTTCTGATATTTTAAAGTGCATGTGTTTTAGGCATGATGGTTTCTGGAAGCATCATCTTACTAGATATTTTATCCTTGATTTTTTTTTTTTTTTTTGTTTCTTTATTTAGATGGATGGTAAGTTACCAACTGAACCACAGACAGTTACAGACTCACCTGATGTAGAAGAAGTAGATTCACCTGAATCAAATTTAGATGAAGGAGCAGGTAAGCTGTGTCTTCCACTTTTGCTTCTATTTGGCAATTAAATTTAGCAGAGGAGTGACCATATAAGTAAAACCCAGGTAAACTATACCTCAGTGTAACTGCAGACATGAAAATGAATGAGAAGGCCGTTGATGTTTTTGTAATTGCTTTAAACGAAACATGAGTTTAGGAAATATTTCAACTGGGGTATTACCCCTGTATTACACCTTGTTTATATAGCTACAGTATCAGTTCATGGCAGACCCATTATTTTTGTAAACTGTAAATAAACTTCAAAATTTTCTGATCAAGCATTTGCTGGTGGTACTTGTTTTAAGTCCAGTATGGAGTGAAAACCTTTTTCTTCACATATCTTTTCAACCCCATAGCAATATTTCATTTTAAATCGAAGTTGCCCATTTTTAATATTTTTTTATTAATTAATATATTTTCTTATTAGCATTTATTTATTTCAAATGCCTCCTTACTATTACAGAGCATGATGTAGGAGCAAATTATCCCCTTGACCCCCCCTGTCACCCAAAAAAAAAAATTGAGACAGAGGCTGAGGTGTTAGAAGTTAAAAGGAAAATTTATACGTAATTTTCCTGTCCAGATGGTATTGCAGATTTCCCATCGTGTACTGCATTCTGTCAAAGTTGAACGTCATCAGTTTTAAACATTAACATCTTTAAAATGGAAATATTCATTTTTGCTTATCACTGTTTAGGACTGAAAGGTAACATTTACTTAAATGTTTAACTGTCAGATTTATTCATCAGAACATTCTTTAAATATCTACTTGGAGACTCACTACCAATTTCTTTGTTCAGTTATGTTTCCTTTTCGTGCGGTATGAAAGACATTTACAACTGACTAGGTTATTTCTCACATTGTTTCTTTTCCCAGATCTGGAAGAGTTCTTCGATGAAATTGCTGAACTTGATGGAATCCCATATTGGAAGCAATTTGCTCGTAGAGGACTTAAGCTTAGACAAAGTGACCTGAACAATATAGAAGACGAACACAGGAAACCCCATGAACAGGTAGGCATAAATGATAGTAAGAATTACAATGAATTTTTTTGATGGGTGGGCTGTGAGATACTGTTAGAGTAGGAACACTAAATCTGATGTACTTTTGCTGGAATAATTCTTCATGTTGTAGTCATTATAGGCCCTTTTCGAAACTTCAATCACAAAAGATTATGGGATAGAGTCTTGGCACAAATTGTTTTTGTCAGCAGCATTTTACTGCGGCCAAAAACAAAACTACCAAAACTCTGTCCCATAATCCTTTGAAGTTGCTGTTTTTGAAGGGGTCTATGTGTCCCATTTGATTGCTTGTTTTAGCCTCTTTGGTTGTGATGGAAGACATATCTGCATCCATGATTGCTTGTGTATGTTGTGTGCATTTGTGTGGGTATGCTTGTTACAGGTAGCTCAGTGACATGATATCTCAAGAAGGGAAACTCTGACAGTCCCCATACTTGGCATGTGGATCCCATGTATTGAGTGGAAGAACCCATTTGTCTTGGTGGAGGGCAAAGGACATCTGAGGTCACTGGAGGTCAAACTCTTAAAGACCTGCTAGCATAATATCTCAACATGGGAAACATGCGTTCTTCTTTTACTTGGCATGTGGGTGCATTATGTAGAAAGGAATATCTTTGTCATGTTTGGTGGAGATCAAAAGTCATCTGAGGTCATCAGAGGTCAAGGTCTGAAATCTTGTGAACACAATTTCTCAAGATAGGATACATAGGTACTTTCCATATTATAATGTACATGTATTATGTCAAGAGGAATAACCCTATTGTTTTAGTGGGAGCCAAAGGTCATCTGGGGTTATTGTAGGTCCATCTCTGAAAACCTTGTTAACACAGTATCTCAGAGAAAAAACATGTATACTTTTCGTACTCATCATGTAGATGTATTCATTATATCAAGAGGAATTATGCCATTTTTTTTGTAAAAGTTTGAGGTTATCTGAGGTCACTGTCAGTGAAACCTTGTTAAACCTCAAGGTAGGAAGGATGGATATTTTTATGTTCATCGTTTAGATGCATTTTATGGAGAGATACAGTCCTATTGTTTTTCGTGTGGGGGTCATTGTTTTTAGTTGAGGGGTCAAACATTTTATGAAATCACAGAAAGTCAAATCCTAAAACTTTGTCAACACAATTTCTACAGAGAGGAAGCATGGATACTTTTCATACATACTTGCATGTGGATTCGCTATATAAAGAGAAAGAATGGAAATATTTTTGGTAGAGGTCAAGGGTCACCTGAGGATTGTCAGAGTTCGAACTCTGAAAAGCTTATAAACACACTCTCTCAAGGTAGGAACATGTTTTACCCAGCTACATTTGGTAGAGGTCAGAGGTCATCTGAGGTAACTGAAGGTTAAATTCTGAAAAATGTATTACAGGATATTTCATGCTCTGAACTTGAAGCATGGAAAAATTTAATACATGGTGCTTGTATTTACCACACTGAATAAAGATTCCAGTTGTTGTTTTAGGGTAAAGGTCATGTCAGGTCACTAGGGGTCAAACTATAAAAAATTTGTCAGCATTACACCTCAGGGGAGGAATCGTAGATATTACTCATACTTGGGTTGTGGATTATTATTATTATTAGAACAATTGTAAGTGCGCTTTATCTTAAAAAGCTCAAAGCGCATAACAAATAGAGCCTCACATTGTTCTAGTACATTTAGGCCTACACTGTATCTTGCTTTTGCAGTCCTGGTGAAGGCTTAAGTCTTGTGAGAGGAACTCACGAAAGCTCAACAAGTTTTTTTTTTTTATTTCTGTTTATTCTTTGGCCCCCTCGAGCTGTATGAGGGTACATTAGTAGTAAGAGTGAGTGAGTAAAGTCTTATAATGTTGTCAGTGTATGTTCCCTTAAGCTAGACGAAGTATGCAATGGTAAGAAGGAGTAAGTCTTATAATATTGTTGGTGTATATAATGTCCCTTCAAACTTGATCAAGTAAGAGTGAGTATTGAAGTCCAATATTATAGTCAGTGTATGTTCCATCAAGCTGAATGAGGTATGCAGTGGTGAGAATATTAGTGCTGTAAATTCCAATATTATTGTCAGTGTATGTTCCCTCAAACTGTGTGAATTACATAGTAGTGAGAATATGAAAGCCCTGTGATATTGCCAGTGTTTAGTTCCCTCAAACTGTGAATTACATAGTAGTGAGGATATGAAAGCCCTGTGATATTGCCAGTGTTTAGTTCCTTCCAGCTGTATGAATTTTACAATGGTAGTATGGGTAAATCCTACATTAATGCCAGTGTTGGCAAAATGTACAGTCACAAGATTCACATATTACTTGCTGCAATCATGCTACCAAGAAATTCTATACATAGGACTGCTGCTTCTTTTCAGCTAGACTAAATTATTCCAGTTTAAGGAAATTATATTCTTGAAACCATTTATCTGATATTTTGAAAATGTTTTCTTAATTTCAAATTACCCTTGTTTACTTTCCACACATAGATTTTTTTTGTATGATTTTCAGTTTGTATTTTTCTCTTCTCCAATTTATTCTACAGAAAGTAGCAATATTGATGAAATGGAGGGAACAAAATGGATTCGAGGCAACAGTTACTACACTTGAAAAAGCTCTTCTAAAGTGTAACTTAAAACTAGCTGCACAGAAACTAAGAAGGATAGAAGGCTTACCACAGTGAATCTCGACTGGGTTTTGATTCCGCCTAAGCTTGCTCAAATATGAAAGGAAACTGTGCAATTAGGTATGTGTGGGTGTGTTTGTGATGCTTGGCTTATAAACATCTCACTTCAAATGATAGTCTTTCTTACTATAAAGTATATGGGTTTGTTTTATTGGGGGTGCCATTGTGTTGGTGAAGGTGAATGGTCATCTGAGACCACCCAAGGTGAAACTATAAAACACTTGAAAGCTGCTTGTAAAAAATCTCAAGAAGGGTAAGATTGAGGGATGCTATATTTGGGATATAAATTCTCCTTATTTAATATGAGGCCTTAGTTTTATGGTGGCATCAAAGGTCTTTTGAGGTAACCATAGGTCAAACTGAAAACCTTGTAAGCATTACATTTGGGACTCCAGTGTTTTTGTAGTCAGGTATACCTGGCCCTACTAGTGGTGACTCCTACAATGACGACATAACTGATGCAGAAAAATACATCTCAGCAGCTGTTAACTGTCCACTCCTCAACAGCTTTGGTGTCTAACTGATAATTAGGCTTGAGCAGATTACCCAACTCTGTTTCAGAGTTGCGATTTCTGGCTGAGAGTGGAGGAGAGACTCCACCCTCCCTGGAATCACGATTCCTAGGGTATTTGCAATGTATGTTACAAATATGCACAAAAAATCCTATTTTAAGTTTACGTTTGTTATTTCTCAGTTTTTATTGAAGTATTATAACATGATGACTCTTCTGATCTTATTCTGTAATCATCAGTGAGTTCTCTTTTTAGTAGGTATTTACAGTTCTCCAACATTGTCAGCTAGGCACCAGGAAGTGGCAGCTGGGAGGCACCAATACTTACACAGAATAAAAGAAACCTATTTATTTTGTTGGAGGTCAAAGGTCATGTGGGGTCTTGAGAGATCAAAATGAAAATTGTAGCATAGTCTATCACATTACTGTAAAAATTGCACATCAAACTCTTCCAAACTGCTAATTGCACCACCAGGTACCATCTGACACAAGGCAGAAGGAAAGAATTTGATACATACTACTTCTCCAGTAATTTTGGAAGAGATATTCTGTTTCATGGGTTGTTTGTTTTCTGTCTGCCATTATTGCTTTCTAGTTTGTATATCAGACTTGTTTAACATTCAGGTAGAGATGGGGGCACATAGGCAGGTCATCAGAGTGACATGGATCTACACATATCTAGGTACTCAGTGTATCATGCAATGACACATGTGGGCACATAGCCAGGGCTAAATCTGGAAGGGCAAAATTCATATTTGGAGGAGCACTTGTATGGACCCATCCTCTTCATCTGTGACTGAAGCCATAGAGTGAAAAAACATAAGGGGGTAAAATTATTAGAGGGGGTGTTGAAGTCAAATGAAGTTGCTGTTTGCTAATATTGTTTTATCACAATACTTCCTTTGGATTCAAACAATTGTAAAGTAAGCTACCAGGAAAACCTGCATCTGAATAAGCTGTGCCCCCTCCCCTGCAAATATCAGAAAAATGCTAATCAGTGACAAAGATTTCTTAAGTTTTTTTAGAAGCAGACAATCCTCCAAAAGTACAATGTTTCTAAAGGCAACTTTCATCACCACATGAAAAATGATAGATAGTGAGAGGTAAAAGTGTACAGACAAGTTTTAAAAGTAACTGAATTGAAAGTAAAAAATAAGTACGTTACGTGTTCAAGCAAGGAATGTCGTAGCATCTAGCTGGAATTATAAGCTTTTCCCACCTGATATTAAGACTCTCTTCTATGTTAAGCTGGAGTTTAAGTGGCAGCTGAGTGAGTGGTTTTTAAAGAGTTGTGATCTTGTAATCTCTTTCAGATTGGTAATAAGTCCGAGTGTTTGTAAATATTTGTATTCTTGAACTATGATGCTTACTTTCTTGCACTGAAGGGGAGAGGGACCCCAGACACTCAGGGTAAGATGCACCCAGGCCTGGTACCCTTTCAAGGTGATCACACTTTATTTGCATGTCTATAATGGCTGCACCATCTACACCCTTGGTCAGGGGCAATCCCAATCCACGGACAACATGAACCAAAGTCACACAGCTGGAAGCTCCTGTATTTGAACAGGATTTGCAGTGGGTGGAGTAATCTTGCATGCAAATCTTAATTGTTCAACTGTCATGTTCCTGTTATGTATATTTGTATAGTACTTGTTGTACATCTCAATTACTGACTGTATGTGTTGACATGCAGTGAATATGTTGTGAATATGTATGTGTGTGTGAAAAACTTAACATGCCCCTGTATGGTAGCAAACAGAACCAAATATCTTACATGTAAACGTATTATTGTCCATTGTAAATGTACTACATGTACACTGCTCTAAAAGACTTCAGGCAAAAACTTTTTATCCAAAGTGTAACATCACTTCCTTTTAACTCATTCCAAGTTGAACGAAAACAAACCTGCACATACTACCTGCACATACTACCGAGTACTGGCCTGAAGATGTACTGCATTACAACACATTGAATATTCATAACAGCCCAAACGACGTCAGTTGTTTTCATTGACAATTTCAGTTACTGCACAGGCAATCATGCCTTGGTTAGTTGTCACAGTTTGGAGCTTTACTTACCCACAATTTTGCATTTAGGGAGTCACAGAATTCCCAGAATTTTTGAAAAGAAGAGCAGATCACATTGTGACCAGTATTTGGCCTCTCACATGTTTAGAGCTAGTCGCTGCTTTCAGTCTGGGAGTGACTTTACTTATAAGTGTTTGCTAATTTGCATGACTAGAGTACTGTCATGCAGAGTCATGTGACTATAATGTAACCATATGAACAAAATTTCAAAACAAATGTTAAGTCATGGGTACTAGCTAGTACAACATTCACAACTATCATATATGCACCCCCTCTATATTGTTCAGAAATCCTGAGCTCTGTTAGTTCTGAAGCAAAATCTCCCTGCAAATGACAAATTGAAAGAGCTCCCTCGATTTTGTTTCCTGTAAAGGAAAAGTGTAATAATGTCTTGACCAAGACTATAAGGTTTGCATCTGATTGTGTTTTAAGGTCTGTACACATGTAACCAAAATAGTTGTTTTACTCAATAATGTTAGATTTAGATCCTCTGATTAAAAATCTGTTGGAATTATTTGATGATCTTTTTCCGTGCTCAACGGATATCTCTCATCAAAGTTTGACTATTTTTGGGATCTCTCATTAGTTATGCAAAAATCATGGTGTGGACTGCAGTATCTGTATTTCTTTTATTAATCCTTTGTAAATTATTTGTAAATTACCTCAAGCAGCTAGTATTTTTGTATCACCAGATACATTTTCCATGTCCTTTGTCTTCCAATTAGATCTCAGATTGTTTTAATTGCAAAATGTTTTTCACATTTTTAGTACACTTAAATAACCACATGTGAAACATGTTAGCTAGTAAGTTGTTTTTTTTTATCATTTAAGTGTCACAAGTTCATAGAAATTGTAAAAAGGTAACTAAATCTCTGTTTATTTCTTGAATGGTAGTAGGATACATCATACTCAACATTACAATAAAGATCAGGGATGCATTATTTGCATATTGTTTGCATATTATTTGTATAAATCATTTACCATTCACCTCTTTTATCTTCATGAATAAAAGAGATTGCCATATGGTCATTACTGTTGCGCAGTATCAAATCATGCATATGTTCAAGGTTAGCAATTTGTCCTCAATATTGGTAGGGGGATGTGACCCTATTTTCAAATAATTTACTGTGTGAAAAATCAAAATCAGGCAATTTTTCAAATATTGGGGGTCATGTCCCCCCAGGATCACTGCCCATGTATATGTTGTCTAGTTTTCCCACTGATGTACCGACTTTAAAATGGAACCTACTGCCATTGGGCTTGGTGCTCAGCATAAGCAATGGAGTAGGGAAAACAAGCCAGTGAGCCACAACTGGAAAAAAGGCCGTGGCCGGCTCGACTTAAACCAATTGGTTAGAAACTGGGCCGTAAAACCTCCTCTAACTCTAACTCTAACCCACTGATGTACCAACAGGCTGTTAAAAGTAAACATGTATGTTTTAGGTGGAGCGATGGTTCTTTCCAAACCTGCAGCCTTGGTACACATGTTCAACTTTAGATGGGGACCAACAACTTTTTTCCTTTTTTTTTTTTTTCTTTGAGCTTGGGCGTTGGGTGGGGGAGGGAAAGAGTTACCCTTTCCCTGACTCAGCAGTTAAAGCGTGAGGTAGCGTTAGGGAAAGGGAATTTACGGGTGGGTAATTTTTCCTGCCCCTTCACCCCTCTAAACTAAGTGTCTTGTTGTTCCTAAGATAACAAAATAGCAGTGTTTAAGTAACCGTCTTCTTTTTGCATTGCATAAACAAGTAAAAGACAACAGAATTATCATCAGCAAAACCATGTGGCTCAAGTTCTACAAAGGCCTCGAATCGCGATCTTTCAGTCTAATTTGTAGTATAATGTGGAAGGTTGAAAGTATGTAGGCCTATTTGCGTATTTGCCGTTACCACACACACACACGCATACACACAAAAACGAAGCGCTTCTCGCGCAACCATTATCGGTATAGCTGATGACTATTAATACACTTACGACGAAGACCATTCTGAAACGCGCTAAATAGTCCTTCTGCCCTTTTGCTATATCTATCGAGAGGGGGGTCTGACATCGAGAAGCGCTCTGTGAAAAAATTTTGCAGAATCAATAAGGGCAACAGTCTAAGTACTTTCAACCTTTCACATCACGCTGCAAATTAGACTGAAAGATCCTATTATATTGATGCGAGGCCGCTACAGAGGTTGGAGAAGTACCTCAGTCTGTTTTTCGGGAAAATGTTGTGATCGGAATAGTATTATAACCTTAATAATGGTCATGAGATGGAGTGCAAACCGTCACGAATACGCGCGAAGCGCACCGCAATGTTTTATTGAATAAGACCTCCCATGACAAAACCTCAATTCAGGCTGCCGCATTGAGACACTTAATTCCCCAGCAAACCTATATGCCAATCGAAAGTCCATCTTTTACCTGGGAATCGTAAAAGCAGAAAAGCACATGCAATAATATATAGGCTTGAACATGATGACCGAGTGCACCTTCATCAGTCTGTTAGTGGGGCTAAAATTGTACAAATGTACATTTCTGGCATACCCTATACCCCCGTGTCGATATATGTGAAGCCTGATATCATCACGGGGAGACTTAATGCAATTATTGTTCCACAATCTGTTTATAAGGGGTGTGAGATTACTGCGACCAGGAATCCCCAATGTGCACCCATTCATAAATCTCCCTTTCCAGTTTGCTATCTATTGGTCCAACTGTATGTTCCAAATGCGCCCTTTGTTGTCATTATATAACGCATCCCATGACGTTAGGAATTTAAATAATTAAGGAATAAATCGCATTTGGCGAGCTATTATTGGTCAATAAACCGTCGAGACTCCAAATTTGACAAAATAACGGACGAGGCGAAGCCGAGTCCATTATTTTTCCAAATTTGGAGTCGAGACGGTTTATGAGACAATAATAGTCCAACAAATGTGGTTTATTCCTATTCTACCACCGAAA
>WURT03011653.1:0-16346 GCA_009936505.3 Holothuria glaberrima | reverse complement strand
AAACTGCTTCCTTTACTGTTGCCTACTTAGTTTTACACTTGTACAAAAATGAAAACTAATTCATGCTCGAATACAGCTAGAACAGTAAAATGCCTGTATATACACGGTCGCAGTATAGCTTCCTATACACCTGCCGAATGTACAACCACAATATGAGTCGTATAGCGTCATTATTGCTAGCGACGATAAACGAAAAATTTCAGTGACTATGCCTAGGCTAGGCATACAGTGAAAAGGACGATGAGTGCCATGGGATACTTTTGACATTTACCAAATGATATGTTGTACTTGCCGTAACTTTATTTAGTGGCAGTTTTCAAATTTGTAAATTTCAGGCTTCTCTACTTTTTTACTGGCCGTTCGAGTGAACGTTCCTTACGGGCGGCAATTCGCAAGTGGCCGATTCCGCGGGCTCGGGCCGCCACTCGAGAACCTACTCTATCGTGAAGGGCCAGCTGTACACTGTGTACACTCTGTATAAATTCACTGTAAATAAACCTCACTTACCTGATATACAAATAAAATATCTCTCGGCCGGGATCGGAGTTGTCAATCATCGCCTCAGACTACTGTCGACTTCAAGCCATCGGCCAATGGTTACCCGACAACTTGTCGAAATACTGGTACCAGAATATATTTTGTTCTGTTTTTATGGCAATTTTTTCTCATGGAAACGCTCATCCTGTTGTGCATGATACAAACTAAGGCCCGTGGACGTGTATCGCGGTACACAATGCTAGAACCATACGCGTTTAGTACGCCGTCAGTAGCTACAGCTATGTATGATAGTGGCATACGTATGTATTGTACGTGCATTTGTAGCATGCCCAATGGCATCTTACAGTGCACAGAAATCACGGCAGTACAGTGCAGTTGGGGCTTCTTATTGTCATGTCACAACACGTCTGGCACACATGTTTACCGTCGAGCACCTCAGTGTATAGGATAGGTGGACATAATCCGTCACCCGTGTCTACATACGCAGGCTACGTCAAGTAAACATCCGGGTTTTAGTGACAGGCACAACATTATTTTGAGTAGATAGTAATGTCGCCCTCTATTGGCCTCACGCTACCCAACCTTTAACTGATCTTAAGGCATTAAGTGTGAAATGAACGTACCTTCAGTGCAGTTGATAGTAACCTCCAAAATGTCTTCTTCCAGGTAAATAATAAATTGAAAGAAAAATTTTGTAAAGTTTATGTAGCACTCCTCTTATGTACTGACAGACACTTTAGACAAGGTTTAAACATGTTGTTCCAAATTGATTTTTCACGAGAAAAAAACTTCAGTTCTGCAGATGATACGAGGTATGCAATGTTTACCCTTTTATTTCGAAACACTGAAGGATGTGTACAACGTCGAGCTGAATATGAATATACAAATGTATGAAGCTAACCATGTTTATCTTCCAATAAAAGTTACAAGTAATCCTCTTTTCCAGTTTTTACCAACTAACAACGTAAGGAAATGTTGCTATCTTCCCATCAAAAATGGAAATTCTTTATTATCGTAAAAATTAAACTCGCATCCCTGCCGCCTCTCCTGTTAATTGTTCTATTATGGCTCAGCCCTTTCTGCAGCAGTAAGGCGAAGACGTTCAGTTATTTTGAAAACATTATTTTACTTAGGCTTCTTCCACCACGAAGCAGTCCTTACTTGTACAAAATAAGTTGTGTAAATTGCAAAATACAGAAATACAAAAATAGGTATTACATGCGCTAACTTGTCCATAAAACTGGTAGTTTTCACAGACTGCATATTGTTTCTTGAAAATGCAGTACTGCAAAATGAAGATTTTAGTTTTCAGTCGTTCACCGGCTTTATTTCTAGTCTCCTTTACTTTGGAAAAACGATCATGCAACTTTTGACTTACGGAGCCAATCCAAAACGTCAATCTCTTTTTCTCAAGCAAATAATTCTCTGTTGTAAATTCATTTTGGCTGACAAGCGGTATCTAAGGTCATAAATCATTCTGTGATGTTTAATCGTTTTCTCAGTACAGACTTGATAAATAAATTGAACATTCTTCACAGACAGTGAAGTGTTACCTAATAATACGTTGATGAACTTAACAATCAGGTTTATATGCACAATTAGTAGAACTATAGATGAGAAACCCTATCATCTCTACCAGTAGTTAAACATGTTGAAGGAAATTCGCAAAATGCTGAAACGTTGTACAACTAGAAAGCTCAAAAGCTTAGTGATTCATTGCTGGAAAGGAATAATTAATTGCACTGAGTCAGTTCATTTCTAAAATTTACACTTCTTGCCTTTTTCATTTTTACCATATTTTACATCTTGACCTCTGCTGATCTCATATGACCTCTGACCCGTACCAAAAAGTGAATAACAAAAATGAAAAAAAAAATTAATATGTCCTAAGAGGGAATCGTACCGTGGACCGTCTGCGTAAGAAACCGAGGTCTAATTCACTACGTCATCAAAGAATTTCTTCAGGATGTAGTATTTCTTATATTATTATAGTCACAGCATCCTTTACACTTTTTCATAATTAGGTAATTCAAAGAAGAATGATAATTGCAATAGTTTTGTTTCTGAAACATTACTGGTTTTCTCTGTAATTTTATTTTTGGAATGGTACAAAATTCAACCTTAACTTTTCGTTTATAACCAAACGCAGGACACATTTTTGGGATATCGTCGACTGTCTATTTAGTTTACGAGGTTTTCGTAGTTTCACCTCTGATGACCTCAAATGTCCTTCGACTTCCAAAAAACCCGAAGGTTTCTAATTCTCTTAAGTTATATAGGCCTATGAAATAAAAAGGTTGTCCATTATTGTTATCTTGAGATATCGTGTTTACATGCAATTTTTAAGAATTTCGTATTTACACCTCCATTGACCCCAGACAAACTTTGACCTTTACCAAAATCAATAGGGTTAATTGTTTTACAATAAGGCATCCACATGCCAAGTATGAGAAGCACACATACTCCTACCTAGAGATATCGTACTTAGGTTTTCGGTTTTCGACCTTTGCTGACCTCACGTATCTTTGACCTTCACCAAAAAAAAACAAAAAAAAAAAGATCTTCTCCTAATATAATAGTTCTACATACCAAGTATGAAAATTATCCACCATCGTTATCTTGAGGTACCGTGTTTACAAGCTAAGCGTCAGAAACACAAATACATACATACATACACACGCCCTGACACACAATCGCCCGCATGATTGCATGATTTCCTTTTGCTTTCGACAAGGAATCAAAAAGGCCTTTAACTGGCCTTTAGACTGATATAGGCTGATAAAAGATTTAAAAGTTAAATTGTTGTTAAATCGACACAAGGCTGATATATGTTTTAGTCAGTTGTAAAATTTGATATTGAGTGTGCCATTACTGTGTGATGTGGTAGAACACTGGTTTCTATTGTGGTATATATAGTACTTGAAGTATGCTCGAACAGTGCAACTACATGAATACAGTGCTCTACGAGAAGCAAGTCATATACTCTGACTTACATGCAGCAAGTAAACGTCATCGGCTGTCATGCGTAATTTAGTAACATATATTCTTTGTTAGCACATTTACGTAGTGTAGTCAGTAAATAACTTATGACCACAGAGATTCATTTCCTTACCTGGTTATTCATTGCATATTCATTGAAGAATTTAAAACTTTTTAAATTCTGCTGTCTGATTGTTGGTTAGCATATTACACAGTTTTAGTACCTTTGCAGCAACCATTTTGTAATTTGACGTCGCCGTGACTACGATTTAAGTCGCAAATTATTAACACTATAAGCTGCAATCATTAACATTATACTGTTGGTATTAACATGCTTCTAGTAAAAGCAGCTAAAGAGGGAAAGTTTCAGCCGAGTCACATCTCGAGTATCATAAGTAAAAAAGTAGTCTGAAAACCAAACAAACGTTATGGCGCTTCAGAAGGGCTCACGTCCGCAGATATGAATTTTATACAAACCTTGAATTGTGTAAGTTTAAAACAATTTCATTGTGACTAGAGGAGCGTATGATCTGAATTGTACATCAGGAGGGCGATTTATCATAGCGTGACGATTCCTTTTACATGCTATAGGAAAAATTTCTCAAGGATATCAATATTAACATGTCCTGAAAGAATATCTAGCAATAAAACACAAAGCCAGTGCAAATTTTCCAGTCAGCCTAAACTGAATAGTGTTTGCTTCGTATGTAGGAACATTTTGTACCGTACCCGATTTGATTGACTTATTTGGATTTATAGTTGTGTCGAAAATTCGTCATCAGTAGATGTGCATTTCGGTTCTTAAAATACAATATTCATTACGTAGAAAGATGATTTATTACATTAAGTGGAGATCTTATAAATTTTATTCAGTGCATACTACTATTTACATCGTTTAATAAGACTTGCATCGGTTATCCTTCAGGTATTGGAATAATTGTGCACCTTGCCTTATACTGAATGGCAAAGGCGGTGCGAATGTTAAATACTAAGATACTTTATTCAATTTTGTTTGCTTCTTGTAAAGTAGACCGCCGTAATAACTACTGCTCCACCAGGAAAAGATAGATGTCAATTAACCATAACTTAAAATAAATGGGTGATTTACCATAGACAGAGGGTGCCCCTGAAGTTGGTGCAAACGATTTTTCCGGTTCTTAGTAAAAGAAAATATGTTCTTAAAAGCACATTCATCACTTTAGTTCAACTTCTACCATGCGGAGTCATAAGTTTTCGGATTTCCAAGAATGCGCTGACTAGGTTTGAATTTGATCGGACATGAATTTCTGATGAAAATACGTAAAGGTCTAAATTTAAAACTTGGGAAATCGTATAAAATGGATTTTTTATTTCTAGTTCTCACGGGGGAGGAGATCCGCCTTTAATACACATTCGTAGCTGATTTGTTCTGAAAGAATGAACTCCCCTCTTTCCAAACCTGCCCCTGACGACGATAATATTGGAAACGGGTGTAAAGGAGATATGAAATTATTGCTAGACGTCTGGATTTACATTGGGTCATGTTCTTAAAAGAAGGGGTGACGTATGCATTTACCCGACTGTGGGAAAAAACTCTCTGACGGGAAAGAGCCCCCATCTAGAGCCCCGACAGAAGCGACTTGGGATGGAAGAGTGTCGAAGGCAAACTTGGAGGAAATTTGAGAATTTGGAGGGTCCATTTAAGAAACTACTTAAAAATGAAAAACTATTTAAAAAATTTTGGGTTTTTATTTATGAAACAAAAAATTTTGTTTTTTAGTGAAGGAAGCTTGGAGTTTCAATTGAACAACTCACCAGAACTGAGAGAAAATCCAAGTGCACCAGTGGGGCGACAGCTAGCCGTCAGGAAAACATGCTTATCGTACCTCTTAAGGCTCCTGGAAAAAACTGGAATTTTTTTCCACTGGTTTGGACTTCCCCGACTGGATTCATGGCCCCCGGCCCCCAAGTTAAGGAAGGGAATCAAAACACTGCAATTGCTGCTTGTGAAAAATGTTCGACCTTTAGCGCAAACTTAAATATGTGGTCAAAAGTGTTATCATGCCAATTTTTCGTTGCTTTCCCCTGGATTCATAAACTATTTCATGTAAGACATGAAAAAATATTTGAAGGTCACAGGACGCAACCATACGCATAAATCCAAAATGCTGCCTTCTTTGAAAAGAAACCAAAAATTTATCCCGAAGAAATGAGCCTCCCTGCTGCCCTGTCAACCTATTTGCCTGAATGAAACGAGAATAACAGACTTTTTATCTTCTTTCATGGAGAAAAGGGCCTATTTTTAGAAAAAAACCTAAAACAAGAAGATAAATGATAATAAAACACGAATTCTAATGCACAATTCTAGCGTGCTTTGTCAATTTTATTACTAAGTGCCTAATAATTATTATAATGACAATTATAAAAGAAAACTGGCGTGAAGAAACCTACTTTTCAAAAGCGGTGCACCCTGTATCTCCTCAAAGGATTAGTACTGAGAGGCAAGGCCGTCGGAGCTTGGTTAGGGGTTTACAGCTTTATTATAATTTAGACACAGCATTAGATTTAGGATGAGGATTAGAGTTTAGGATCTTCGGTCTAGGGAACCTTCGATCTAATAAATATATGTTAAAACCATAAAGCTCTAAAGCCCATCACTGAATGAGCGTTAATGATAAACAAACAACAAATGAGTAATTGAACAAAACAAGAAAAGTTCATTGAAAGTCAGATGAAAGGGGCATTTGCCTTCAACTTACGTTTGAAAATGTCCAAAATTTGTCTAATATCCTGTGGCCAAGTGTTCATGATCACGGTGTTACCACCAAGAAATTACGATCTCCCAGTTGGCGTATGACAGCGGAGTCCTAGGGAGCTGTTGTTACTGTGGTCTAATATTTCAAGCTGGTTGCTAGTAGTTATCATATCATACACTGTCAGGTACAGGGGAGCTAATTGACCTATAATGTAATGATAGTAGTATTGGCCAGCATATAAACAACGGAGGGCCTTGAGAATAAGTCAGAATATGTGTTCATGACGTTTTGTACCAGTCAGAAATGTCGCAGCTGTGTGTTGAATGCGTTGCAGCTTAAAAATTAGAGTAACCTACTTGGGAGATGATAGACAAGACTGTTGCAGCTGTCCAATCGTAACAATATAAAAGGTTGAATAACAATTCACATGCAGATGTTTTGAGGGTGGTGCTGGAAATATATTTCAATCGAATATAGGATGGCAGACATATTTTCTTCGTATGTCTCGGAGGTCATTTTGTGATCAAAGAAAATCTTTGTTGTAGTGAACCTGTCATCTATTGAAACTTCGATCTAGTGAATTTTCGAGTTATTTAGCTCTCCCCAGGCTGATGCTCTGTATGCCATACAACTACAGTCTTGGACAAAACTCGTTGGGACACCCCCGCTCCCCTTCACAATGTTGACCACAGTTATCCTGTTCATGGCATACAGTCACTCTTTCTGCGCAACATTGGAATGGCGAGCGGGGGTTTGTTATCCTGTTCATGGCATACAGTCACTCTTTCTGCGCAACATTGAAAGGGGGAGCAGGGGTTTCATGCAAACCTGGGAACTGAGATTCAAGAATATAATGAAAAAGTGTCCCAACAGTTTTGTCCAAGATTGTATTTTGCTACGTACGTAGGCAATCTAGTCAGCTGCTGCCCGTCGGAGATAACATGCATGGTATCGTATCGAACCAGTGTGTCTCATATTTTTGAACTTTTGAAGCGTGCTTGATATGCCATTTAACCCTTACTCGTCGTGAATTTATAAAGAAAGGAGATGGGTCTAAGTGAATGTCTCATCAATTCCGAATAACGAGGGATGCGCCCCCAACCCGTCTGCTCTCCTGGTATTGAAAAAAAAAATTGTCACGAAGATTAAGGACGTGTGGTTAAGGAACCTTTCATATCGTCTTTAATGGGTTCAGGTGCTTTGCAAGAGGGGAGACCTTAGAAACTGCGTTATGACCAAAACTTTGGACACTAATAAATTCCTTTATCTTCAAGTAGCCTAGTTTTACACGAGTACTAAACAGACTATAAAAATCACAATTCGGATCACGTGAGCATGCGTCTCCAAATTCGTTATGACCGTTCGACCGGTCGACGTGAAAATGCAAGGGAGTTTGTTTGTAGACAAGGTGGAAGAAGGATGGTAGAGGTGTCATGAAAGGGTCTGTGCAGCTGTGACCCCCTCAAGCTGTCTGACAGAAAACAATTGTTGATTCTAATTCTTCCAAGATAGTAGTTTTGGAGTCATTTTAGTGATATTTTATCATATATGTTAAGGCCTGTGGGGAGAACGAACCTTCTGAGGAGAGCCCTCGTCGACAGTCAAGCAGCCACTGACGTTTCGAAATTGAATATTCGAGAGTAATTTTGCACAGGGTAGATCTCCCTTTTAAGGAACAACAAAGAGTTCAAAAGGTTACCATTAACTCATCACTTAGAGTAGCATCACATCTGCTATGTATTCTTACAAGCGTTTCCCAGATGCTCATCTTTTACTTACCAGATGCTTACCTCTTAATTCATGTTTATCTTAAAGTCATTTCCTTTCTTTTTCTCACATTACATAAGCTACTGGTGTGTCCTAGGAAACGGGCTAAAAATATCAGAACAGTGAATAGCCCTTTGTTTTGACAGTAATTCTAAGTAGCTTTGAATATGAATCTAAGAGAGTTCTTTGTCCTACACGGATACCTTAAAGAAATAGTAAAGAAATCGGACTTACGTGTGATTTCGAGCGCGCAAATTTCCCTTTCCTGGCAGCAATTTCCCCCTCCTCTTGCGATACGAAGACGTGGAATTTGTGGGAAGCTTCACAAGTGAACTGAAAAAGGCTGTGGTCATGATATTGCTTCTTCAGCTCCGCAAGCGTAGATGAAGAGTTGAGTGTTTTTTTTTTTTTTTTTTGGACGGTGGGGGATTATGCAGCCATGGGCTACCATAAAGCCCTTGTGTGTTTCAGCATAATGATGGTAGGATCTAGACTAAGGAAAAATCGCCGAAATTTCACAGACATTAATTCAATGGAAACACTAGCATGGAGCTTAAGTTGACCGCCCAGTGACACTGAGAATACTTCAAACTCTTCACAGTTCACAATTTAGTTCTCAGTTATCGTATCTTTATTCTGAAGAAAAATTTGAAGAAACAACTTGAAGTAGGCTGAAATGTAGGACTACGATCATCATGAGCGGAAAAGGTATTTGTTGCATTAATTTGTGTTTCGAGTATATTCAAACAATAAAGTCATCCCTGGCATGTAACCAGTGTTGCTCAAAGTATTAGAGTGCAACATGAAAACCCGTTGATGCCCGCTTCTAACTTTGGGAGTATATAACCCAAGTTTGTGCTAAAAAAGTTCACTGATACTTTTGTGCTAGTAATCTTCATAAGTGATACAGCGTGGATTGTAAGGAATGTGCGGACAGCGTACCAAAATTTGGGTGTATATTTCATTGCCCAATTAGGAAAAGCTGCATGCAGACTCATCCAGGGGTAGTGCTTGTATTTGTCGACATTGCGCCAAGCGCCCTGACTAGGGGCCAGCTACTCTTAGCCCCGACAGATGCAATGGGTTGCCGAAAAGGCGCCAAGCTTGTAATAAAAGGCGCGTGGAGCGCGCCGATAAAACTTGAGGTAATATTGACAAAGATTTAATATTTTTGTTTTCACTGAGAAAAGTTGGAAAAATTGGATTTTTATTGAAGAATCTGCCCTACTTAGGAGCAAATCAAGAAATTTGATGGTACGACTGGGCAGTGGTCATCAGGGATTACTTTCTTTGTCTTACCCTTTAAGGCTCCCCGACGAAGCTAAAAAATCATTTTTTACAAAATGTTTGCCACGATGGTGAGGCTGAAGAGAAAATCTTCCAATAGATTTGAAAAAGAGGTGAGAACTTTGCAACGATGCATTTTTGTGTTTCTCTAGAATTGCGTCTACACTCAAAAACAATATTCGTGGAACATTTAACGCTGAATAGATCCAATATTTTTGAAATGGCGAGCGTTACCGTTAGATAGAACTGAAGATGAAAGCGCTCGTAGCGTGAGAAAATTGTCTCAAGTTATAGGAAGAATTGTTACAGAACTTACAGGGCCTACGGGCCTGATGAAGAGTCATTTGGAACACTTTCTGAGCATATCTATGTAAGCTAGTAGTGGTGAAGACATAGATATGCTCAGAAAGTGTTGCTGTTCAGGCCCTTGTAGGAGTATACTTGTCCCTTTTGGAAGGCGCAAATCAGACTTCTCTTTGTGAAAGATTGAAAGGAGTACAAACAAGATCTGCTAGGTTTATAGCCAGTGAGTACTCCCATAAAGTTAGCTCGATGACGGCTCTCAGGCTGTTGAAAGATCTTGGTCTGAGTACTTTGTCTGATCGCCGTAGGTATTGCAGGCTCTTAATCTTTGCTAAAAGTATTTACGGTCAAGCTAACACCCCAAATCTACACGTATTGCTCATAACATGCATGCTTTGCACTCCCGCCCCTCCTCTGCTAGGACTACTTGCTATAAATACAGTTTTGTTCCCAATTCGGTTCGGTACTGGATTAACTTCCTGGGCAGTCTTATTTAGGGGGCTATTAGTCACCCTAAGCCAGTGAAATTTATTGCAAATTCACTGAGCGCCTGACTGACCACACATCGCGTACGTGGTGCATTATTATCCTCCTGGATGTCTCACTATTATTCAAAGATTCGACTTTGTGGGATGTGACTGCCTTTCGTATCACTCTCATGATATTGTTAACAAAGTGATATTTCTCCGTCTTTATCTCCCAAAGCTATGACTTTACTTATACTACGTTAACTAATTTACCGTTCTTTTATCAGTTTCTCAATACTTGTCTTATTTTGTCGGTTTCATCAGTTTGTTGAAATTTGCTATACCGTCATCATGTCTCTCAGAAAATCTACAACTTACAATGGAGTTCAAAGCTTCTTTACTGTGCTTGATAGTTTTCAGTGCGGTAGGAATGGTAGCAGTTGATGCTGCTCAAGGTCGGTACACTGTCATATCAGGTACGTAGCATCCCTAAATTTTTCGTTGGTCACTGAACGTCGGACACAACTTGAAGGTACCACCCACTGTCTATTTGGTTGACAAGGTTTTCGAAGTTTGACCTCTGATGACTTCAGATGACCTTCGACCTTCAACAAGTCCATAGCGTTCTCTCGCTAAGAAATCAATACAGCAAGTATGGAAAGTATCCATCATCCCTGTCTTGAAATATCGTGTTGTAAAGGTTTTTGATTTTTTACCTCTGATAACCTCAAATGACCTCTGACATCCACTAAAACAGTACGGTTCTTCCTCTCAAGACGATAAGCTATAAACTAAGTATGAAATGTGTCTTCATTATTGCTATCTTGAGATATCGTGTTAAAAAACAGTTTTTAAGAACTTTCATATTTTTACCTCTAGTGACCTCAGATAAGCTTTGACCTCTACCAAAGCCAATAGAGTTCATCTTTTGACTTTAGCGCCTCCACATTTCACATCTGAGCATCAGTACTTCATACCTAGAACTATCGTGTTCACAATGTTTCGGCTTATGACCTTTGGTGACATCACATGACCTTTTATTTCAACCAGAAGGAATAGGGGTCTTTTGCTTAGTATCATCCTTCTGTATTCCAAATAAAAGAACGATCCATCATTGCCATCTTGAGATATTTTGTTTTCAAGTCAAGCGTCACAAACACACATACATAAAAATAATCACACGAACACACACACATCTACATACACGCAACTCGCCAGGATGATCGCGTAGATTCCTTTCGCCTACGGAATAAGAAAATCAAGAAACAAAAACCTGACTATTATCATCATGTGATGTTGTTTTTATTAAATATCATTCAGCAAAATATTACGAATGTTAACCAAAGAGTGGGGAACAAAGGTTTTTCTTCCCCAACCAAAGTATAACGGAACCATATCCACACTTCCTCCTTCGTAATCACCGCCCTGGTTGTAATTCCAGGAGCAAGGATTTTATTAATGAATAAAGAAGATCTTAGTTGTTGTGTAAACAACTTCTTACTTTAACCAAGGGTTTGTTCGGATATCATTTCTTGCTTCCGCTCAGTCGTGGAAACTTCAGTAATTCTAGACTTTTAGTTGAATTTATTTTTGTTTTTTATTTCTGTTGATAAGAAGTTTTCTGGAATCGCTTGCATTGAACCCTCTCAGGATCGTCTGCTAAGACTTCTTTGTTTGGCTCCTACTAGATATTTTGATGATCAAATTCTCCAAGCCGTATTACGTAGCGTAACCCAAGGTTCCTGTTTGGCCGTGACCGTCCCCGACTGATAAGACATATTATTACCAATCATTATAGATTATTACCAATAACGCCCTTAAGGCATACTTTGTTCATGGTCACGGTGGTTATCGACAAAGCATGCACCTAACAAATTCGGTGTGTTGTCACTCAAATGATCCCTGTCCTAACATTGTTTCATAACTAATTAGTGGTATGTTTAACATGAAAGGTATGTTAAAGTTCTCGCATGATATGTTAAAATAATTAGATATATCTACCTCTATTAAGGCAGGGAAAAATACAGGGATGAAAATCCACAAGCGTGTAATTAAAAGCCTTTTTTAACAAACTGTATTAAGAGTACTCGGTACAGCGAACTTTTCAGAGCCCTGGTTCTTCTTCAGCTTTGTGGTCCATTGTAAATCCAATAAACTTCATGAAATCAGGAGGAAGCCTCGAGGTGTGAATGTTCCTTGTCCAGCCGTTTGTAGAAGCTATCGACTTTATTGATTAGTTTCGGTTCATAGGATTTTCATCTGGAATAGGTTTTGAAGCCTACATAGAAGAGACGAAATCTGGAGTCATTAAGGATAAACGCTGGCAGAATAAAATGAACGGCAACTGGGTGGGTCTCAGAGTTACGTGTTATCTCATTGTGGTTACTGGAACAAAATTGGGTAGGTTCGGAAGAATTCACTCCCAATAGGAAAAACAAAACTGGTCTCAGCTGCTTATAAAGCTTTTTAGTAATCATCTCCGAAGATTTCGTTTCAATTCATCAAAGAACGTGGGAGAAAATCCGACATAAAATTACCTTATGCTGCAAAAACTATGCATTTCTCTTTAAGATATATTTACAAAACATATCTAAAATTCATTTTAAGACATCTTCAATTCAAGTAGAGATATTTTGAATTCATTTAATATCCCCCAATACTGATACATTAAATAGCAGAATATCTATATTTCAATTTACAGATATCTTCAATAGAAATTACAAGCATGCTTATCACAAATTAGATATAATTTTGATACGAATCAAAATACATTTGATTCGAATAAAAGGAGATTTTTATTCAATTTAAAGATATTTTTAACTCGAATTAAAATTCATCATTAGATATATCTTCCACCATGCTCAAGATCTCTTTAATTATGCATTGGAGGTATATCTACAACTGAGTTGGATCTCTTGAAGTCAATTTCATATTTCTTTTCGGTCCTGAAGTTCAAATGTCTTTACATGATATTAATCTAGGTAAATATAAATTTGCAGATACCGTATCATTTTGAAATATTTTCAAATTATTTTACAACGTCTTTAATTCTGGAATAAAAATTAAAAGGGATTCCATAGGCCTACTGTCCACTATAGACCTTTAGCATTATAATGCGTTTACTGTTTTCAGGTTGCAAAGTCGGAGCACAGTGGTATGAAACTTTCCAGGAATTGAGCAAATATTGCTACTATTGTACATGCAAAACCAAGCCGGGCACTGCAACCGTTAAAGAGTGTGTCTACAAATATGATGGAGCATGCAAATAAAATGGTTCACTAATACAAGGTAAACTAAAGATGGCATCCTTTCATTTAAACGTTTGGAGTACGTTTAAGCTATGCATAAGTTTTGGCATAAAAGGACAATTTTGCGGGTAAACGGTGACATCAAGGGCAGGACCGGACTTTGAATTTGATGCCATCGGGTTACTCTTTAGAATACTAAAAGTAAATTTAGTAAGTTTAAAAACTAGGTTCTTTAAAATGATGATACAAATGTTGCTAAAAATAACCCTGCAAACAACTTGAAATCTGAAATTAACAAAGGGAGAGACGAATATGCTTAATGGGACTTTTCTATTATACGATAGGAGACATGCTCCCCTCTCCGTCCCACTTTTCCAGTGTTTGTTCTACTATATTTTGTGGGTAAGAAATTACTCAAGCGCTATATCTGGGCATTTTGCTCCCCTCCCCATAGTTCATGGTCCCAACCCTGGAGATTGTGAGAGAGAAGTGCAGCCATTTTAGAATTTCCACCATCTTTGTTGATCTGGACCCTATAAAACGCATCCAGAAAAATACATTCTGAATATTTAATAAACATTACGGACAGGTTTTAGGTTAAAATGTGTTGCTAATATTTTTTAATGATTATTTTCTTCATTATTATAAAATATTGTAGTTATATCTCTGCCTGCCATTTTGCTTCTTCCGCCATCTTGATTGATTGACGAAAATTTTTTTTAAAAATTTCGTTTGAATCATTTGGCACAAAATATGGCCAAATATAAAGAGTAACTGATCACAAATATATGTTTTAAAGGTTGTTTTCCCTATTATTATAATTTTAACATTAGTGACCATTTTGCTATATCCGTCATTCTTGGTTGACCCAGATCCTAAATGAAATTCGTTTGAATATTTTACAACAGAAAACGGACACATGATAGGTTTATCTGTGTCAAAAGTATTTTTAATGATTATTTTATTGAATTGGCGGCCATTTTGCTTTTTCCACCAGTCTTGAATGACCTCATTTCGAAAAGAAATATTGTGAAAAACAATTTTGGATTTGTTATAAAATCTGTCTAGATATTCAGTGCAACTCTGTCAAAAGTATTTTTAATGATTATTTCTCTCATTATTTTTATACATTATGATCGTTCTATTAGCAGCAATTTTGTTGTTTCCACCATCTTGGTTAGTATAGGGTACTGCATAAAATATCAGACACCATACTTTGAATTTTATGTACAATCTGTTGTAAAGATATGTGGGGTTTTCCATCGAAATATATTTTTAATGATTATCTATTTTTATGCTATATTGTTATTAAATCGTTATCGGCCATTTAGCTTTTCCCGCCACCTCCTGGTTGACCTTAATTCCCAAAAAAAGTTCTAAAACATAATTTCAAATTATTTGTCATGAACCATGGACATATTTTAAGAGTCAGTGTGTTCAGCATATTTTTTAAATAAATATTTTTTTCATTATTTACATATATTATAATAATTGCATGGTCAGCCATTTTGGAATTTCCGCCATCCTAGTTTTGAAACTTCCTACCAGCATTGAAATGTTATTTGTGTGTTTGCAATAACCGAATATATATATATATATATATCACAGTTTGTTTGAAACTTGTATCACTTTTTTCGACTGATTTATGCCTTTTCTGTGAATTTTACCATGTTCGGCGGCCAATTTGGACACCATTTGAAAAAATCAACGTTCCCCATCCTCTACGGTCGGCATCTTTTTTTTATTTTGGTCAACCTAGACACCATTGCCAACTCTAATCCGTGGAAAACAAATTCTGTTTTGCAATCATGTTTTTGGGTTACTAGTGGACTGCCGATTTTCTTCTCTTTCACATAGGGTCCTTATGAAATACCACTGGAAAGTGCCTTTAATGAACTTGGGGGTGTTCTGAAGTAAAATGCTGAATAGAGTATAACAAACATGATTAAGCTATGGCACTTCATCGTGATATCCATTCCCAATCTGTTTCGTATGTTTTCTTTTCAGGGTGACATGCTGTAAGTGCACAGGCATGGACCGTACCAGGCGAGCAATACTGGGGTGCATGGTGTCATAAACTAACTTAATTACTAAACAAATTTAACTTTAGGTGACGGGTTAAACTTGGTATTTACGGGAACCGGTAACTATGATCTGGCAATACAACTCAAAGCAAACATAGCCATACCCCTCTTACATTACTGAGAAAACTGAATACCAACACTTACATCGGTATATTCATGAACAAAACTTTTCAAGCAAATTCAAAATGTTTCCTATGTGTTTGAAGGACTATCACTAGATGTCTACCTTCATGTTAATGACAGAAGTCTCAGTCGGTTCAGTGACTAGTAGTCAGGGACATACCAGTAGTTCCACGTAGATCAAAATAATAATAATAATAACCAGTAAGTTATTCGCTTCAGAGAACGATGATATATCAGGACCGTATAAAGGTTATTGCATAAACCGATATCGTTGGTGAAAATATGCCAATAACACTGATTGTATTAAGTGTATTTAGTACGCGATGAATGATGTTTTCCAGCTGGACTTTCTGCCATAATTGAACTCTGTTGTTTAACTCTGTCAATTTTGATATGCCGAATCAAAAATGTGGGTACAATTCTTTTCAATGGCATATTCAGTCGCAAATTGAATTAGAACGCAGGTCAGCGGGAAATTGGCTCGAAAGAAATGGTTCCCTACGTTGTTTAACTTAGTGCACCAAAACTGGCAACTTTAAACAAAACAACAAATAAAAACCATTTTTCCAGAAAATAGAGCTGGACCAAATTTTATGAAATTCAGTCTTGTATTAATTGGTATAGCAGCGTTCTAGGACCAGATAGTATTACTTAACAAAGCATTGCTTTAGATCCCTGTCACGAAGTTCGCTTGAAAGGAGATAGACTAAACATTGTTACAAGACAAAAGCCTGGGCTCTGCAGCAAATAGGACTCTCAACACTAAAGGTCAATTAGAAAAAATACTTTTATTTACACACACTCACTCTAACAATACGTCCAAGCGAGAATACATTCAACTACCTAGATTAATTA